>JAVJIF010032311.1:0-160109 GCA_038442645.1 Agave tequilana
AGATGGATTGGATCCAGTCCCTAAAATTCAGATTAGACGTCATCAATCCAATGGCTGAAAGGCAAAAGCTAAGAGCCTTATTCCGATGAACGACATAATCTGGAGAGATTATGTGGGTCAACTCAGATATCATCAAAGATGATAATAGGAAACTAGAAGCCCAAGCTCAAAGCAAGTCATGCAATACCGTTTCCCTCACAGATATTATATTAAACAATTGAGACATGTCAAGCTATAGACAAATCTAAGCATGTATGTGAAATTTAAAAACTTAAAATTTTTAAGATGTTACCGGGTGTAAGCTAAAATTCTTCAAAAGGTGGTGGTCTCCACCCAGTCCTTGATAGTAATGCATTCACATTATAAATTGCTTGAGCTCCATTGCATCTACCACCAAGGTACCATTTTCTCTTACATCTTGGAGGATGACTGATTAGTTTCTAAAATTTCATATTTCATATCATATCTTAACATTTATTCAATATTAAATTCTATTAATAATACCTCTCCTGTATACTTCTAGGTTCATGGCATGAATGAAGAAGAGCCCAAAAATCCTATTTATTTGTGATTTAAGCCTACACATATAGCCATTGATTTTGGAGGGTGATTTTGTCAAAACTGGGTGCCCAAATCTGAAATCCAAGAAGTACAGCTGACAGGGGGATAAGCGGGGAGCGAGCAGCAGGCGGCGCCGCGCGCGGCCAAGGATTGCCTCGAAAACACAACAAAAGCCGCATTTTCACGGCAATAGCGTGGAGCCGTGCATCATGATTTGACGCACAGCTCTGTACATACTCCTGGTGCCTCCTTTCGCCTATATATACCCTAGGATTTTTAGAACTGAAAAAGAGGAGTTTTGAGGATAGTTTTTAGGGTTTTCTTTTCCATGTTGTAGTTTTTAGGGTAGTTTAGGTTAGCTCTTCTTCTTCTTCCTCTTTATATTTTCTATTTCTTGTAGATCTTAAAATAGGAAAGAGAGTAGTACATGATTAGAAAACAAGAGTGCTTGTAATGAAAGGTGACAATCTTCTTCTCTCTAACTCATTTTACATGTTTAGCTAATTTTCTCTCATGGCAACTAACCACTAACTTGCTAACTTCTTACTTGATAATATTGGCCCAAAGGCCATTTAGCCCTATATCTTATTGGATATTTTGATGATAACAAACCATATTTAGTTATATATTTAACAATTTTGTTTAAAAGATTTCAGGTTAAAACAGGTTGATTTGACGGCTCCGATATCAAGACTCACAAGTTTGGACGCCGCCTAAAGATGTGCATTCCCAAGCTAAGCACATTAGGAAGCTTCAGGATCAAGACATGAAGAAAAGACCTAGTCAAGATCAAGACAATGAAAAAGTCCAAGATTTGTAATTTTGCTTTTCTTTTAGAATCTTTGTCAAAACCTAGATGTTAGAAGTAGAATTATGGGATTGTCACTCACACACACACACTTTAGTTTGATTCATGGCTTCAAAATAATTTCTATTCCAACTTAGTTTATAGGTAACATGTTTGGAAATTTGTTTTTAGAAACCTTAAGTTTTTGGAAAAATCAACTTTTAGAAAAACAAGTTTTTATCAAGAGAAACCTTATCAAATGTTTAACATGTTAGGGTAGTGACATATGATCATACTCCTATTTTTACAAGGTCTAAAAACCCAAACCACTAGACCTAAACAATAGACCCAAGTTCTGGTTTTCTGCAGTTCTGATTTTTCAGAACTGACAGGAGCCGGTCGACCGTCCGGGTCGACCGACGTGAACGCTGTGCATGTGTGTACGTCGGCCGACCGCTCCGGTCGACGGGGCACTTACAGTGCTCTCTGTTTGTTCGGGTCGACCGGGGCGGTCGACCGTTGTCCCCCAACGGTCAGAAATATGACCGTTGGCGGTCGACCGGCAGCAGTCAGAAATTCTGACAGACTCCAACAGCTCTATTTTTCTGACAGATTTTGTTGGGAACTCACCCCCACGAATCTCTCCAGCCTTTTTTCCTGTTTCTCAACCTTAATAATAGGTGGTCATTTCAGCTTGATAAGATAACAATTTTTACAAGATTTTACAAGAGATTTTCATAAGTTTTTCAAGCCTTTCATTTGAGAAAAGATTTTCAAAGCCAAAATTCCATACACCCTTTAGAAGCCTATACCTCTACTTCACTCTAGATATTTGCACTACACAATCCCAAAATTCTACATTTACATATTGGTTATAGGATTGTGCTAAGTGAGCGATTTTCGATCAAGTGTGATCATTTTCTTCTTGTGTGAAGTTGTAGAGGCATCGGCCTCAAGGCGAGCTAGTGTGCTCCAGGTGGTGTTGCGGCATCACAAGAGATAGGACAAGTGTGTCCTTGTATTGGCGATCCGGTGGGATCAACAATAGTGGAAATCCTTCAAGTGTGAAGGCGGGGACGTAGAGCGTGGCTCGAACCTCGGAAACATATACTTGTGTTTGCGTTTGCTCGAATTTTCTCTAAACTCAACTCCTTTATTTCTTGCACTATTATTGTGTTAATTGCTAGTCTTTTAATTTGAGCAATTTGTTAGGAGAATTTTTAATTCCGCATTATTGCCATATTTCATATAGCCATCACCTATTCACCCCCCTTTAGGTGATTTCAATTGGTATCAGAGCCTAACCCTACAATTTGGTTTAACCACCTTAGGGAGATCCTTGTCATTGGCTATATTATTTGTTGCATTTTTCATATATTGTGCATTTTACTCATTTCCCATGGCATCACTTGACTTTTCTAGCATCAAGTCCCCACCAAAGTTGATGGCTTGAACTTTCCCATATGGAAGGTCAAGATGAACCTCTTCCTTAAGTCCCTAGGAGTTAGGGTTGCTAGGTCCATTACAAAAGAATTTATTGAACCCTCACTGATGAGAGCTCATGGTCCGAGGAACCTCCAAGGATTATGAAGCTAATGCTAGAGCCCATATGCCTTGACCCAAGCCTTAAATGAGGATGACTTATCACGCATCATAAATTGCAAATCCGCATTTGAAGTTTGGAATATTTTAATTGTGACTCATGAAGGAACGTCACAAGTCAAAAGATCTAAGATTGACTTGTTGCGTTCTCAATATTAGAATTTTTATATGTTTGATAATGAGAGCATTGATGACATGCTCACGCATTTCACCAAGATACTAATGCTTTATCTTCTCTAGGTGACGCAATCGATAATGACCAAAAGATTCGGAAGGTCATTCGGGCTCTTCCCAATCTTAGGAAGTGAAGGCTACTACCCTAAAGGAGCTCAACGATCGGGAGGAGATGGACTTCTCCGGTTTCATCGGAAATCTCAAGACGCATGAGATGGAGATGAAAGTAAGAGAAGAGAGGGAGGCGCCCAAGAAGAAAGCGCTCGCCTTCAAAGCCACTCCAACCATTCTTGAAGAGGATGACTCATCGGAGGATTGCGATGAGGACTTCGCCATGCTCATCCGGAAGGTGGGCAAGATGTTCTACAAGAAGGGACGGCAAAGCAACTTCCGAAGAGGGAGACCTCAAGAAAGGTATGAAAAGAAAAGAGAAAAACCCGGTCCTTACTTCCATTGCAAGAGATCGGACATCTTATTGCGGATTGCCCCGCTCTGCAAGCAACCACCTCCAAGAATGCCCCAAAGAAGAAAAAGGCTATGGTAGCAACATGGGACGACACGGAGTCGGAATCCGAAGAGGAGAACGACGCCGCACACATGTGCTTCATGGCACATGGAGACGATGCTTCGAAGGTAACTATCGACAACTCTTTAGATGAGGATGAGTTAACTATGGATGAGTTAGCTCATTTTTCGAAGAATTACAACATAGGTATGAGATTTCTCAATCTCATAATAAGAAATTAAAAAGGAAAAATGAGTCTTTAAAAGATAAATTAATATTATTGAAAAAGAGAAAAATGATTATCTTGTGCTTTTAAGAAAATAAAAATTGATTTTGAAAATTATAAGTTAGCTTGTAAGGGGAAAACCCCCATTGCATCATGTAACAAAAATGAATTTTTGGAAATTCAAAAACGAGTTGATGTTTTGGATTCAACTCTTAAAAATTGTGCTTTTGATTTAAATAAGTTTGCATCTAGATTTCCCAAGGGAGTAACCCAAGGGAAACACACTCACCATGCACATGCACGGAAACATGCACACTCACACAAGCATGCATTTATGTATGGTAGTGGTAGAATTTACATATGCACGCATTGTGGCCGCAAAGGCTATTTAGAAAAATTTTGTTTTCCTAAACATAATATGAACAATAATATGTTTGGGTTCGTCCCGGTACTAATCCAAAAGGACCCAAAAATATGGGTACCAAAAGACCCACCAAATTTAAATGATACAGGTGGATCTTCACCCTCCAAGACTTAGGGGGAGGCGGTGCCAGGTGGTGGATGCAACAAGGCTCAAAGATCACATCGCGCTTGCATCACTATCATGGAGGCACCTATTTTGGAGATTGCCCATGTTTGGTAACTTCTCCATTTAAAAGTTTTATTTTGGTGATATATATACACATGTGTAGGAGTATTAGTTTACTTTTATGATACATTGATACATGCTAGTGTAAACTTACATCCCTGTCATGATTGTGTATATGCCATGTTTGTATATCTTGTCTTTTATACCATGTTTATTGTATGTCCACATGTCTAGCCTAGATTATATATTTCTATATATATACACATTGTATTTTCAAAACTAGAAATAAATTTTGTAAAAATTTCATATTCAAGCAATACATTAGAGATGGCAATTGCGCACCTCAACTCATTCAAGAGGAATCAAGAGGATGAAGTTCAGAACCCTTCACCGGGTATTCGGCTTCAACATCTCTAAAAACTTTGTTTTTTTTATGAAATTAAATAAAATGTTTTGTGTGAATTTTTGGTTGATATGACAATCTAATGAAGATTTAAAAACATTGTTGTATTCCTGCATGTTACATATATCCTACTTTAATTGTTAAATATTTCTATTTAATTTTTTGGGAGCTCTTTCTGTTCACAGTTTTTGGGCAAAGCCGGCCGACCGGCCTATCCCCGGTCGACCGCCATTGCCTGAAAGAGAACAATTTTTGCTCTTTGTTGCCGGTCGACCGGTACGGTCGACCGCTCTGAGTTACAGAGCTCTCGGGTTTTTCGGGTCGACCGGCCAGTCGACCGTGCGTCGATTTCAGCCCCAGATCTGCTATTTATTTCACAGTTTCTCTCATCTCTTTCTCAACCCATCCGGCGATCCCTTTCTCCCTTTTCTCCAAAAATTCCCAAAACTCAAAATCTCTCAAATTTCTTCTAAAATCAAGTTAGATTCACTCTTTGTGGGTTAGATCTTCAGTCTCAGGGCTTCCTCATCAACAGATTTCAGGGATTTCAAGATCTAGGTTAGGGTTTCTCTCATTCAGGTAAAAATCCTTTCTTTGTTCAAATCTTGCTTTCTAGCCCTAAGAATCTCAAATTCTTGTCTAAGATTTTTAGGTTTCTTTTTGTTTAGATCAAGCCATAACCATCTACCCTAAAAATCAACTAAAAATCACTCTTTTCTCCAAAAATGTCAAAGAGATCCAGGTCTGAGAAGGGAAAAAGTATAGTTCCCTCATCTTCCACCACTCCTAAACCTAAAAGACCCTTTGTTAATGAGCTAGCTGAAAACCGATATATCATACTTTCTAAGAAAGCTGTTATTTCAGGGAGATGTGTGATTCTAAAAGACTTTGAACATCTCCACATCCCTCGTATCCTGAAAAGAAATTCTTTGGATAAATTCATGGCCATTAGGGAACATGTGTACCCCTCCCTAGTGCATTACTTCTATGCAAATTATGCTTTTGAGGGAAATAGAGTGAGATCTCGTGTTCTGGGAAGATATTGACATTCCCCTATCCCAATTTGCTGATATTCTGCATCTCTCCTCTGGAGGAGTTGATGTTTACACCTTTAATCTTCAAGATTTTGAGTATCCGGACGGTGAGTCTGCGCTCACCGCATCCACCTTGATTCACGGGAATGACAATCCCGGTTTGGTTAGGAATGAGGAAGTGAACAAGTTCACGTTCACCGCCCAAGTCCTAGCCAAATTTGTTTTCTATAACATTTTACCTAAGTCCGGTGAGTATAGCAATGCTAGGGTCCTGTTCCATTGATCATCTATTGCCTTCTGAAAGGCATTAAGATTAATTTCCCACATCTCATTGCTTCTCACATGGCCTCTGATCAGATCCGCATATACGGTAGGCATTTGCCTTATGGCATGCTCATATCCTATCTTCTCAAACATTTAGGATTTGATCTTTCTTCGGAGACTCCCTCCGAACCCTCTGTGAACTTGGACTGCACCCTTTTGAAGAGGATGCAGGCTCAGATTCGTCGAGCCCCTCCTGAGCAGCCCCCTCCAGTTCCAGTACCAGGATCTTCATCTGCCCCAGGGTCTTCTTCGGCCCCAGGGATTTCCTCTGCTCCCGGTCCATCTTTATCTCCTGAGTTCCAGTCCTTTATTTCTTCTGAGATTCGCTCTCAGATCCAGGAGCACCAGTCTTGGATCGAGCAGCGAGACGCAGCCTTTCGTGCGGATATGGAGCAGCGAGATGCAGCCCTTCGTGCGGATATGGACTCGCGCTTCCAGGAATTCGCAATGACATGTCTTACTTTGCGAACGCCATGAGATTCGTGGACTCACAATTTGAGACACTATTTGCGAAATTCGATATGCTTGGTCCAGATCCTACGTCCATTGCTCGTTCTCTTCCATCCTCCGGCCCTCCATTTCCTGCCAGAGACCCTACTGCTGTTCCACCTCCACTGCCAGGCGTTGCTAGCATCGATCCAGAGGAGGCAGGTCTTGATGATGATGATGATGATGATGATGATGAGACGATGGCAGAGGGTGACGCTGAGGAGAGTTCGTCTTAGGAAGGCGATGTTGAGGAGAGTTCTTCTGAGGACGATGCTGCTGGTGGTGCTGAGTGACCTGCCCCTTTTGATGATGTCAAAAAGGGGGAGTTATTTGTTGAGAGAGACTCCATATTTTGTGTACTTATATTTTGTAGTATTTTCTGTTGTTGGACATCTTTATCTTCTATTTATGTTTGTGTGGACATGTACTTGTTTATGTTGGTTATGCTTTGTGGACATGTGTTTCATTTCTATTTTATGATATGAGTATTTTTTTTATCTAGCATGACATGAGTATTTTTATCTAGCATTGATATATGTGTATATGTGTTGTGGATTATGTTGTGGATTATCACCCACCATTTCTTTTTGAGATTTGTCTATGCTTGAGCATATTTTTGTATATGCATGTGTTGAGGGGGAGCTTCATTTGAAGTCTCTACCCAAAATATTTGTGATAACTATATATGTTTTGTCATCATCAAAAAGGGGGAGATTGTTAGCCCAAAGGCCATTTAGCCCTATATCTTATTGGATATTTTGATGATAACAAACCATATTTAGTTATGTATTTAACAATTTTGTTTAAAATTTCAGGTTAAAACAGGTTGATTTGACGGCTCTGATATCAAGACTCACAAGTTTGGACGCCGCCTAAAGATGTGCATTCCCAAGCTAAGCACATTAGGAAGCTTCGGGATCAAGACATGAAGAAAAGACCTAGTCAAGATCAAGACAATGAAAAAGTCCAAGATTTGTAATTTTGCTTTTCTTTTAGAATCTTTGTCAAAACCTAGATGTTTGAAGTAGAATTATGGGATTGTCACTCACACACACACTTTAGTTTGATTCATGACTTCAAAAACAATTTCTATTTCCAACTTAGTTTATAGGTAACATGTTTGGAAATTTGTTTTTAGAAACCTTAAGTTTTTGGAAAAATTAACTTTTAGAAAAACAAGTTTTTATCAAGAGAAACCTTATCAAAATGTTTTAACATGTTAGGGTAGTGACATATGGTCATACTCCTATTTTTACAAGGTCCAAAAACCCAAACCACTAGACCTAAACAATAGACCCAAGTTCTGGTTTCTGCAGTTCTGATTTTTCAGAGCTGACAGGAGCCGGTCGACCGTCCGGGTCGACCGACGTGCACGCTGTGCATGTGTGTACGTCGGGCCGACCGCTCCGGTCGACCGGGGCACTTACAGTGCTCTCTGTTTGTTCGGGTCGACCGGGGCGGTCGACCGTTGTCCCTCAACGGTCAGAAATATGACCGTTGGCGGTCGACCGGCAGCTGTCAGAAATTCTGACAGACTCCAACAGCTCTATTTTTTCTGACAGATTTTGTTGGGAACTCACCCCAACGAATCTCTCCAGCCTTTTTGCCCTGTTTCTCAACCCTATAAATAGGTGGTCATTTCAACTTGATAAGATAACAATTTTTACAGGATTTGACAAGAGATTTTCATAAGTTTTTCAAGCCTTTCATTTGAGAGAAGATTTTCAAAGCCAAAATTTCCATACACCCTTTAGAAGCCTATACCTCTACTTCACTCTAGATATTTGCACTACACAATCCCAAAATTCTACATCTACATATTGGTTATAGGATTGTGCTAAGTGAGCGATTTTCGATCAAGTGTGATCATTTCTTCTTGTGTGAAGTTGTAGAGGCATCGGCCTCAAGGCGAGCTAGTGTGCTCCGGGTGGAGTTGCGGCATCACAAGAGATAAGACAAGTGTGTCCTTGTATTGGCGATCCGGTGGGATCAACAATAGTGGAAATCCTTCAAGTGTGAAGGCGGGGACGTAGAGCGTGGCTCGAACCTCGGAAACATATACTTGTGTTTGCGTTTGCTCGAATTTTCTCTAAACTCAACTCCTTTATTTCTTGCACTACTATTGTGTTAATTGCTAGTCTTTTAATTTGAGCAATTTGTTAGTAGAATTTTTAATTCCGCATTATTGCCATATTTCATATAGCCATCACCTATTCACCCCCCTCTAGGTGATTTCATATAATGCACATGAATCAATAGCCTCTACTTAGCCTTTCCCTTGTAAGAGCCATTGATGGCTCATGATGATGGATTCCAACACTCTAACATTCTAACTCTCTAACAAGCTAATATTATTTTATTCAATGCTTGTTCTTATTTAGTTTTGATGGTTTAAATGTACCTTGCACTTGTTTGTTGAGTTTGGATGTGATGAGTTATCTTATGGGTAATACTGTGAAACACTCTTGAACCAAGGACTAGTGATGGCCAAGAATACATGTGAGGTAACTATCAATAAGAGGTTAGCATGTTAGTGGAGCCATAGTAGTTAGTAGTCATTATTTGGACACATATATTGCATAAATATTATAACATTCCTACATATATTCCATAATGAATATTACAAATAACTTGTCTTAATGTATTAATTCATGCAGGGTATGATAGGAAGAAGATAATCATAAAATTTATCCAATTAAATTCAAAAGTTCAAAAGAAAAGAGATCGATTCAAATCCAAAGATTATAGAAGCTATCTTATCTGAAAACTGAATATATCAGATAAGATAATAACATCTCATTTCAAAGAAAAAAAATGAATTATTTGAAGATCCTATCTGTTTCGCTGAAGATAAATGAATATATTATCAATTCTAGAAGACAAATTGAAAATCCAAGAGGATAAATATATTGAGAGAAGATCTACAGATGAGATGAAGCAATCTAGATTCTGATTCAGGCTAGATACTGTTTAGTATTTTAATCATAACTTTCACTACTAAAAATCAAATATGATGATTCAAGATGCTACAGAAAGAAGACGTAAAGGGCTACAATTCTTCTGTTAATCACTGGTTCAAATTCTATCAGTTGATAAGTGATATTCAGCAATCAACACGCCAATAGCCTGCAGATCAGAATTGAATTTCTGGATAAATCAAATCAAATTTGGAGATAAAGAAAGAATTCAAATTCAGAAATATCCAACTCTTCCTATCTTCATACGTGTTCTATCCCTCTAGTTTTCTCCTATAAATCCCTCATACCTCGAAGGCAGAAAACACACCATCTCAGTGAGAGCTTTAGTTTAGGTTTTTCTTTTCTTCTTCAATGTAATTTTTATTTTTTATTTTATTTTTAGGCTAGAGAGAGTTACATGATCAAAAGAGAGGAAGAGTTATTGTAGAGTGACACTATTGTAATCTTTTCTTCAAGAAACTTATATTGAAGGTGACAATCAATGGAGGTTTCCCACTTTTCTTCATTGTGCTCAATCTCGTCGAAGTCTTTCTTTCTTTATTCTTTTCTACTACTTTGCTTTACTCGATTCTAGGTAAATTTCATTTATGGTTCAATAGTAGAGGTAAATATTCTTCTTTTATTTCTTTTTATTTCTAATCTTTGCATCACACTTTTCTTTATCTTTTTTTGGTTCCTTTTCTTTTATAGATAAAACAACAACGATACCATCATCTCTTCATCTACCATCTTCTTCTTAACTTAACTTAACATTTTTATTTTCTAAACTGAGAAGATAAGTATTAACTAATTTTGGTAAATTAAAAGAAGAAACTTACACAACGCTTCCATCGGTGTCCTTCCCTGTGGATTACGACCCTTTAGCCCTAGGCTACACGGTAGAATTGAGGACCTAGCACTGTTCTAAATTTCAGTATTTTTTGTGCAGGTTTGGCTCGATCATAATTTTGGTGCCGTTGCCGGGGAGGGGCGGTAAGTTTTCTCTCTTTTTAATTTACTTTAATGAATTAATCCCTTTTTCATCTCTGTTTTGATGTACAGAGGCTAATTACAGAAAACTAGGAGCTGCAGCGGACATATTGCTACTCTATACCTCTGCCCAAGAAGGCAGAGCATCAGAGCCCACAACTGTGGTGAACTACTAACTGTAGTCTCTTGCAGGTTACTTTACAGAGATTAGCTCTCTGCAGTTATTAGTTTATCTGTTTAACTCACTTTGTACATATTTCTAATCAACAGTAACTTGTTGCTTTGTAAATGCTAAAAAACGTTTAGACTCTTGCATCTTAGGGCATTTGTGTATTTTGTTTCTTTACATTACTGTTGAAGAGTGCTGGAGAAAAGGTATGTGTGTATTGTATATAGTTTAGGAAACATATTTTGAGTGTTCATATTGCTTGAATGTTACCTTTTACTTTATACTTGTACGCTGCACTAAAAAGACTAAGGGCATATCCTTAAACAAGATAAGCTGGGGAAGTCATTACCCTTCCTTAGCCCAAAAATCATCTCCTCACTCATTAACCCAGCCTAACATAAAATTGAGTAGACGTTGGCCCTAGGGACATCTCGGACTCAAATAGGGATTGACCTAAGGGGGAAGTTGTTAGAAGTTGACTCTTGTCAAATTGGTGTCTAAGGTTGGGGATTGAGGGGCGAAACCCCGAAGGCAGTGTCTAAGGTTGGGGATTGAGGGGCGAAACCCCGAAGGCTGGTGGTTTGGTATAATTAGGCCCGTTGCTTAGGCACGAATACCTCCCACCAATCTTACCCCTACCTAGCCCATTAACTTGTGGTCAGGTTCTGTAATATACCTCCTGTGGATAATCAACAGTTAGGAGTCGTCTAGGTCTAAGCTCTACCCTAACATAGGCTAGATTTTTTTAATTTTCTTGTTTGTTTATTTGTTTGTTTTTGTTTGTTCTTGTAAAAAATGGATTATAATTACAATTATTCTGATTATAACTCAAATCCATATTTCACCCCAACCTCTTTCAATTCGGATATTACCAACCCGTATTACATAACTTTAACTCTAACCAACCAAGTATGCCATATTGGTCTTATCCGAATCAAAATATCCCAATCCTAGTACTATGAACAAGAATGGGACAATCATCACCACTCTTCACCGAGTCAGTGGGGATACAACTCTCCCGAGTCTTACTATCAACAACCTTACCAACAAACAGCTTCATATAATCCATACCAAGACCAACCTATAGAAGAGAAATCTTCTTTAGAAAAGACTTTTACAGCCTTCCTTGAGTCCACACGACAAGTACAATTCATAGCAGACTCAATTCTCCCAAACAATTCCCAAATCCAAGATCCTTACTCTAATTTTCAAGTCCAACCACAACAAGAAGAACCTCTTGACTTAGAAAAGAATATGGAATTAATGATTCAGTCCCAAAATGATTGTATTCAATCCCAAATGGATCGTCTCCAATCTCTTAATAGGTTAGAAGCAAAAGTGAGTCATTTTGTCAAAATAATTAATGATAGGAATGAGGAAACTCTACCTAATACATTTTCGGCCACTCCTGATTCCCCTAGCCATATTAACGAAGAATCATGGCATCTTGAAGATTTTAACCAAGACTCAATTTCACCATAAAATTTTGAACTTGACCAATATCAACCCATTGATAAATTGGTAAGTTTTCATTTCAATGAGATTGAACTTAAAGATGAATGTGATACCGATTCTCAATATTGTGATTCAGTTCCACTTTTTGAATCTATGTTGACTCTGGTATCCTTACCCGATTCGGACTTAATTCTGAAGCCAATATGATTCCTATCCCTATAGAGCTTGAACATGAACTACTTATTTTAGATAGTCACATTCTATTATTGGGAAATGAATGTGAACTTCAATTCTATGTTTTGGACCAAACTCATGAACTAACTCCTACTCTCGAATCTAAACTTGATTTGAGTTTTATTCCCGAGTCCGAATCGGTTCCCATTCCCTTTATTGTTGAGTCCAAATCATCCATTCCACAAAATCACATTCCATTATTGTATCAAGGTTTAGATCAATATGACTCTGTGATTATATCCCAAGATTGGTCATATAACCAGGAAAAATTTCACGCTAGGATCTTGCATGGTCCTATTCATATTGGGCATTATAAAATGTTAATAAGAAAGAGGTGATAAAAGGTGTGTTCCATGAAAATCGACAGTATCTAGATTTGGCAGAAATGCTTGGCCCAATAAGACCACCACCGGAACGACCACCTTGAGGTGACAATTTTCCTTCCCTTTCTTTTTTTTTCATGTATTATTGCATTTCATTCATATATTGAGGACAATGCACGAGTTAAGTGTGGTGGAGGGTTTACTAACATGCTAACTTCACTAATTTAAAAAAAATCTTTCATTAAATTTTTTTTTGAAATGGAAAATAATACTTTGACTTATTTTAGTAAAAATATTAAGTTAATTTTAAGGAATAAGATGATCATAATTAGGATTTTTTACACTTGGTCAAAATAAATTATTTGTTGATTTTGAGGTTAGGAAGAAAAATTGGAAAAGTAATTTAGTCTTAATTTTCACCTTGATGAAATATGCATACTTTATACACTTACACACATACACTTAGGGTTCTAAAACAAAGATTCTTATGCCTTATATAAAAAAATATATATACATATATTAAAAAAAAATCCTCTGATTAAGCTGGGTGTTTGTGCCTCATAAAGCATAAGTATTCACGCCTAAATGTGGTTCACATAAATAAAAATCCTTAGTTTTGTTGCCTTGTTTGCTCGAGTCCTAAGTCCTTGGGGTGCTTTCTCACCCGGTGCCTTAAAACCGTCTGGTTTGGGAGTTACCGACTAAGGCTCGCTACATGGGCGAATTATAAAGCCTAATAGAGCTAAGGGATATTACCGCCATAAATTTAAAAAAAAGAAAGAAAAATAATAAGGCATAAGAGTTAGAGTTCATGAATCCTGAGCCAAATTTTCACTGTCACAAAATGCAAAAGACTTAGGGTAAAATAATGGACTAGATGAGAAATACAATTTTAATCTTTACCTTGATTGAAAACAAGTTTTTGAATAAAGACTAAGTTTAGGAATGGCTAAGTTTTGATAATCCTATGACTTATAGATTACTTGAAATTTTACATTAATACTTCAAATATTTTTCCCTTTCAAAATGCATTTTCGAAAGTACTAACACTTTATTTCTTTTTCTTCATGGATTTTGTGGGTGCAATCCACTGAAAACCCTCACGAGACAAAACTCGTCCTCTAGGGTAACCTAGAGGTTTAACGGCTTGTTGCACGTGCTAAGTGTAACCGTGATTCCTAAAGTGAGTTAGGTTAGGTTAGCTCTACTTTTTGTTTTGCTCGAGGACGAGCAAAAGATAAGTGTGGGGTGTGTTTGGACACATATATTGCATAAATATTATAACATTACTATATATATTCTGTAATGAATATTACAAATAACTTGTCTTAATATCTTAATTCATGCAGGGTATGATAGGAAGAAGATAATCATGAAATTTATCCATTAAATTCAAAAGTTCAAATGAAAAGGGATCGACTCAAATCCAAAGATTATAGAAGCTATCTTATCTGAAAACTGAATATATCAGATAAGATAATATCATCTCATTTCAAAGAAAAAAATGGATTATTTGAAGACCCTACCTGTTTCGCTAAAGATAAATGAATATCTTATCAATTCTAGAAGACAAATTGAAAATTCAAGAGGATAAATGGATTGAGAGAATTCAACGGATGAGATGAAGCAATCTAGATTCAGATTCAGGCTAGATACTGTTTAGTATTTTAATCATAACTTTCACTAACGAAGGTCAAATCTGATGATTCAAGATGCTATAGAAAGAAAACGTAAAGGGCTACAATTCTTCTGTTTATCACTAGTTCAAATTCTATCATTTAATAAGTGATATTCAGCAATCAACATGCCAACAGCCTGCAGATCAGAATTGAATTTCTGGATAAATCAAATCAAGTTTGGAGATAAAGAAAGAATTCAAATTCAGAAATATCCAACTCTTCCTATCTTCATACGCGTTCTATCCCTTTAGTTTTCTCTTATAAATACCCTCATACCTCGAAGGCAGAAAACACACCATCTCAGAGAGAGCTTTAGTTTAGGTTTTTCTTTTCTTCTTCAATGTAATTTTATTTTTTATTTTATTTTTAGGCTAGAGAGAGTTACATGATCAAAAGAGAGGAAGAGTTATTGTAGAGTGACACTATTATAATCTTTTCTTTAAGAAGCTTATATTGAAGTTGACAATCAATGGAGTTTCCCACTTTTCTTCGTTGTGCTCAATCTCGCCGAAGTCTTTATTTCCTTTATTCTTTTCTACTACTTTGCTTTACTCGATTCTAAGGTAAATTTCATTTATGGTTCAACAGTAGAGGTAAATATTCTTCTTTTATTTCTTTTTATTTCTAATCTTTGCATCACACTTTCTTTATCTCTTTTTGTTCCTTTTCTTTTATAGATAAAACAACAACGATACTATCACCTCTTCATCTACCATCTTCTTCTTAACTTAACTTAACATTTTTATTTTCTAAACTGAGAAGATAAGTATTAACTAATTTTGGTAAATTAAAAGAAGAAACTTACATAACGCTTCCATCGGTGTCCCTTCCTGTGGATCACGACCCGTTAGCCCTAGGCTACACGGTAGAATTGAGGACCTAGCACTGTTCTAAATTTCTGTATTTTTTTGTGCAGGTTTGGCTCAATCAATTATGAGTTTTCTTTCCATTTTACTTTGTTTTAGAAATACTATCAAAAATCATAAATATCTTCTCTTCTATTTCCCACTTCTTCGTGTTTTACCGTACTCTTCTCTTTTTATTCTCTGTTTTCTTTTCTTTTCATTCTATAAAATATTGAAGAAACTTTAACACACGCATGAACATATTAGTAAAGCTTCAATTGCTTCCTGTCTTGTGGATTCGACCTGTTTAGCCCCTATGCTACAACGGAAGTATCGAGAAAGCCAAAGCACGCACTTTTAACTCGTGATTTCAAACATACACTTTTCGTGCATGATTTTTTCCCGATCAATGACACACCAACATCAAATGAATTTAGTGTGTTTTTTGATACCCACATCCTTTTGGGTCTTAGAGGGTTAGTCTTTTCTCGAATTCATATATTTTTAGCCTTCAAATTTAATTTTGAATAACAAAACTTAGCTAGATGACCTTTGCGACCACAATGTGTACAAGTGTATAATTTGTCATAAATATGCATGATGGTGATGTGCATTGTGATCATACTTGGTGTGAGCATATGAAATGTGTTTGCCTTGGGTTTTACTCTTTGGAAATATAGCATCTAATTTTTTGATATTGAAAGCACAAATCTTTAAAGTAGAATCTAAATCATTCATTCTATTTTTCAAAAATTGAAATTCATTTTTATTAAAACTTGTGCTAGGGCTTTTCCCTTTACAAAAACGTTTGTGATTTTCAAAACCTTCTTGCTTTTTTTGAAACACAATGAAAGATCTTCTTTTTCTTTCAAAATAACCTGTAGTTCATTTTTCCAAATATGATTTTCTTTTTTAATTTTTTGTTTTGAAAATTTGAAATCTCATTATCTACTTTGAAGTTCTTCAAATAGTCAAGCAATTCATCCATGGTGAGTGAATCATGATCTAAAGAGGTTTCAAGAGTTACCTTTGAAGTTTCCTCTCCGTTTGTCATAAAGCAAATATTTGTGGTGTCGATCTCTATATCGTCGGACTCCGTTTTTGAGTCATCCTAAGTGGCCTTCAGGACCTTCTTCTTCTTGTGCAACTTCTTTGATGTGGTCGCTTGTAGAGATGGGCTATCCGCTTTGAGATGTCCTGTTTTCTTACAATGCAAGCAAGGACCCATCTCCTCCTTCTTTTAAAACTTTCCTTGTGGTCAACCTATTTGCTAGTTACTTTGTCTCCCCTTCTTATAGAACATTCTTCCCATTTTCCAAATAAGCATGGCGAAGTCTTCTTCACTTTCTTCTGATGAATCTTCTTGACCTTTAGTGGAGGGATTTGCTTTGAAGGCAATCGATTTCTTCTTTGTAGGCTCTCTCCCTTCTCTCACCTTCACTTCAATTTCGTGGGTTTTGAGGTTCCTGATAAATTTGAAGAAGTCCATCTCTTCACGATCATTCAATTCCTTGAGAGCAATCGCCTTGACCTCCCAAGCCTTGGGAAGTGCTCTTATCACCTTCCTTATCTTTTAATCATTATTAATGAAATCACCTAAGGAAGACAAACCACTAGTGATTTAGTAAAATGATTAAGCATTTCATCTATGGATTCATTTTCAAGCATGTAAAATTCCTCATATTGAGAACGGAGCAAATTAATCTTAAAACGTTTAATTTGTAAGGTGCCCTCATGGGTGATAATCAAGTCATTCCATACTTCATAAGCTGACTTACAATTTATAACTCGTGATAAGTCATCATCATTCAATGCTTATATTAGTGTATATTGTGCCTTTGCATTGGCCTCATAATCCTTGGCAGTTGCCTCGGACTATGAATCTTCATCACCGTGAGGTTGTACAAATTCCTTAGTAATGGCCTTTACAAACCGAAATCTTAGAGACTTAAGGAAAAGGGTCATCTTCACGTTCCATATGAGAAATTCAACCCATCAAATTTGAGTGGGGACTTAATGCTAGAGAAGTCGTGTGATGCCATGAAATCGAGCAATAATATAAACAAAGTAATAAATGCAATAAATAGCCAACAAGAGGATCTCCCTAAGGTGGTTAAATCAAAAACTAGGATTTAGGTTCTGATACCGATTCTAAATCACCTAGAGGGGGGAATAGGTGAAGGATATGGGTTAATGGCAAATAATGCAGAATAAAAATTAAGTCTAGTAATCCAAGCAAATAACAATATCCAACACAATTAATAGTTTGCACAATAGAAAATTGCAATAAAATAAAGAGCAATTATAGCATGCAAATAGAGAAAGTGAGTTAAAGAGTAAGGAAGAGAGAGTAAGCAATCGCATACATAAGAGAATTGTTCCGAGATTTGAGCCACTTGCTTTATGTCCCCGCCTTCACCGGGTGAAGGATTTCTACTATTATTTGATCGCGTGATATCACCACTCTATACTTTTCCTCAAGAATGAACCAGACCCACAAGTCCTCTCACTTGTCGTCTTCTACACCTTACAAGCAACGAACTCGTAAGCTCGTATGAGGCCTCAATCTCTACAACTCTTCTTAACTATAATGAAGAAGATGATTTTTCTAAGATTACCAAAATAGCTCACAAAGTGCAATCCTATAACCAAGAATGAATTTTTAGCTCAGAGATTTGTGGCTAGGAAAGCTTATAATCAGTGGAGTGTGAGAATTAAAACAAGATAGATTTGGAAAGGATTTGAATTGAAGAACACTTCTCTTTTTGAAAATTTTCTCTTTGAAAATTGAATCTAAAAAGATTGAAGGTATTATCTCTTAGTTCTTGAGTTTTTCTTAGTTATGACAAATGGTCAATAGGGTTACTGATTGGAGTTCATTTATGCATTATTTGTTACCACCATACTATGCTTTATGTGAATAAATATGGGATTTTTATTACTTTTTTCTCTCTTTTTTCAGGTCCAACATTTAATGGAGAAGAAGGCCCAACAATTATGATTTTTAAAGGAATTAAGGATTAATTTAAAAGCCCACAAGAAGAAAGCCCAGATCTGAACAGATCCAAAGAATATTCTCCACTTTCTAGAAGATCCAGCTGGGCACACGAGCCATAACAGAATGGCAGAGAATTCGTTGGCGCAACGGCCAAGATTCTGCCGCAGAAACGTGGCTCTGGCCGCGGATCCGCGGCAGTCCTTTGGCCGTTGATCAAGCGTTTGATCCAATGGCTATGGTGGGATGGCCTCTTCTGCTGAAGGCTATAAATAGACCCCTAGGGCCTCTATAATCGAGGAGGAGAGAAGAGCATTGTTGTTTAGGGAAATTGTTAGGGTTTCTCCAAGTTTTTTTTTAATCTCTTGTGTAATTTTCATTTCCTCCCTCTAAAATCCAGAAAAGAGAGAGTGAGGGTGAGAAATCTTTGTAATTGAAGAAGGTGACAACTCAATACAAGGATCAATATTTCATTCTTCAAGTCTTTTCTTATTCTAGTGCATTTTCTTCTTCAAACTTTTACCTTCTTGCATTTTCTTTCTACAATGAATTGTTACTTGTTCTTCATTTTCATGTCTAGCTAACTCATTAACATGACTAACTAACTTCTAACTCTACTAACTACTAACTCTTGGGTGATTGCTAACTCATATGAATCATTGGATGCTTTATTTTTAGTCTTGCAATTTATAAGTCTCTTTTATCCCCAATAAAGATGAGTTATTTTCAATTCTTAGCAAATACTTTGTACCACCTCCATATAATTCATGTGAGCCTCACTTAGAGCCTTGTCTTTAGAACAAGTGCCTTGATGGAACATGAAGATAGATCACTTCATTATGCTAATGACTATTTTACAAGTTTCTTATTTTATGCTAGCTTGATTATAACTTTGATGGACTAATGAATCTTGCATTTTGCTTAGATACCTAAGTGTGACTACCCTTGTTCCATTATTGAAAATTTATTTAGGGAGCCGATGATTCAAGGAGGCAACTAGCCAAGCTTAGATGAGAACACCTCCTCGACATGGGACACTACATTGACTTGACGAAGCAAGACATACTATTACCGATGAATCAACATGAGGCATGCATCACCCAATGAGAGTAGTAAGTTAGTAGTTTAAAATGTTAGTTAGTCATGACTTTTCTTTCTATAGTACTTCAAAAGCCCTTTTCTTAAAATATTCTCTTTTCAAATA
Source organism: Agave tequilana (assembly GCA_038442645.1). Taxonomy (NCBI): domain Eukaryota; kingdom Viridiplantae; phylum Streptophyta; class Magnoliopsida; order Asparagales; family Asparagaceae; genus Agave; species Agave tequilana. Next base: position 19,546 of record JAVJIF010032311.1, read on the forward strand.
TCTCCGTTTTCATTCCTTCTTTCTTTCCGTTTTTCCTTTTTCTCTACAAAACCCACCAAGATTTTTCACTCACTTTCTACGTCATTTTGTTTCTCATTTTTTAACAAAGAAGAACTTTCATTTTTCTTCTCGAAAATCTCACTATAAAAACCTTGAATGCTTCTATTGCTAACCCTCCCGCGGATACGACCCGTCATAGTTTGTGCTACAAACGGTGATTCGGAAGGAGTAAAGTAAACCTTCATATACATTCAGAGTTTTTGATCATTAGTACACAGACATCAACGGTTTACTCTAAACCCTTTCTTAATACAATTAATCCTTTCGAACAAATTTTTAGCACCGTTGCCGGGGGGGGGTAACAGTTTTTATTTGAGTTTTTGGAACTAAAATGAATTTTTTTCTTCTCTGTTACAGGTTACAAGTTAGGGAAACAGGAAACGAAGACTTGCAGTACATATAAAGTGGTCTTGGGCCTCTGCTCTAGAAGGCAGAGACCAAGTATCCTCTGAATTGTCACGTTTTCTAGGCTTTAGCCGCGGAACCGTGGCAAGGAGGAGTTTACTACTGATTGGTTTTGTGCAGCGCTGCTTGCTTTACAAAAATATAGCTTGCTGCAAACTTTATTTCTTGTATGCCATCACCAGGAGCCTGCTAATAAACCAACAGTAAAACATTTTTTGAAAAGTTTAAAAATTGATTAGACGTTAGCATTTTAGGCACGTGTCTTTTCAATTCGTTTACTTTACTGTTGAAGAGTGCTGGAGCAAGGTATGTTCGCATTGCATTTAGAATAGGACTCATCTCTTGGTTGATTTACATGGCTTTGATTGAATCTTGTTTGCATATATTGTACACTTGCATAAATTGATCTTAAGGGCACCACCCAATAACAAGATAAGGTGAGAATTTAATCACCCTTACTTGGCCCAAAAATCACATTCCAAGCACTCACAATCCCAAAATTTTTTAAATAAAATTGATAGACGTTGGCCCCTAGGAACATCCGGACTCGTTAAGAGATCAGCTGAGGTTGAAAATTGTTTTTTGATTCATACTCCAGTCAAATCAGTGGCTAAGGTTGGAGATTAAGAGGTTAAGCCTCAAAGATATCGAGGTTTGACGTAATTAAGGCCCGTTGCATACACACTACTCCCACCGTATTTTGCCCCTACCTGGCTGATTAGCTGTGGTCTGACTCGAGCAATAACCTTCTTCGGTTCATCGAACAGTTAGGAGTCGTCTAGGTCCAGGTATCCTAAATAGCTTGTGATTGTTTTTCCTTTTTCTTGTTTATTATTTTCCTTTTTCGCTTGATTGCTTGGTGAACGTTGTCTGTGATTGTGCATGCAAGAGTGGTATCGAGATCGAATTTCAGCAAGACTTGTTAGGACTTCTACACTTGGACAAACACCACTTCCTGACACAATTCCAATCATGGCTAACAATACTTCTCTCCAAGACAAGTTCTACCCCATTCGCACTTCACTTCCTTCATGTATTCTTTTACCCAGGGCAAATGGAAACAATTTTGAGCTTAAACCGCAATTCATAAATACACTCTCTAGATTTCATGGCCTAGAATCCGAGGACGCATATTTCTTCATTCGTGAGTTTGAAGAAGTGTGTTTGATGATGAGAATTTCCCAACTGGGGGAAGACACTGTTTGATTAAGGTTCATTGCCTTCGCGCTTAAGGATATGGCCAAGAAGTGGCTATATAATCTGCCTGCTAGTTCTATCTCTTTATGGGATGATTTTGTCAAAGTCTTTCTTAAGAAGTTCTATCCCATTCATAAAATGGCCCTCATCAAAAAAAACATAATGCAGTTTAAGTAGGAATCAAGTGAACCATTTTTGAAATATTTTGAGCGGTTTAAAGATTTACGAGCCCAATGTCCTCATCACGGTATACAGAAGTGGCGGTAGTGTCAAATTCTCTATGACGGACTTGACTACCAAACTAAAACACTCCTTGAGGCTATGTGTCAAGGGAAATTTTTGAAGAAAGATGAGAATCAGGGTTGGGACCTCTTTGAAGCTTTAGCAAAAAAAATCATTCAGTGGGAGTCTTGCCCAGAGAAAATCAATCCCACCACTTCCAGAACTGGTATGCATTCGATTGAATCCTCTATAGCTGTCGAGGTAAAGATAACACAATTGATGAAAAGGTTAGAACTGCTCGAGGCTAGGAACCGAATTCTGTGAATCAGGTCAACCCACCACCTGTGATCAATCTGGGTTGTACCTACTGCCATATTCTTAACCACCTGTTTGAGGATTGTCCTGTCTACCAAGCTCAAATGTACCCTGAGAATATGAATGCAGCATACACCAAACCCAACTACAATCTGTACTCCAAAACATACAACTCGGGATGGAGGAGCCATCCAAATTTTTCATAGAGTCAGTCTGGTCATGAGCAGCCAACTCAACCGTTTCCACACCAATATCCTGCTCAGTCTCATCAACCCAGTTTCCACAAGAGTCCACCAAATTTCCAATCAAGCTTCCAACATAACTTCCAGCCCACATATCAGCAACAACAAACACAAAAAAATCATCCAGATAAAAATTGTCAGATTTGAAAAGAATGATTGAAACCTTATTCAAAACTCAGGCCTCAATGATGAACACCCACCACCAGGCTATCAATAGGTTAGAGGTTCAGATAGGTCAACTGGCTAACTTATTAAATGAAAGACAAAAGGGAACACTGCCAAGTCAGCTATTGCCCAATCCTAAGAATCCCTTCCCTATTCATGAAGCTGAAGACATAAGTCCAAGTCAATGCAATACTGTTCATATTTTGAGATCTTGAAAACAGATAGACAATCAGGTTTCTAGTCATCCTGTTCCTAATAAATCAGTGTCAACACCTCCTGTTCTTGTACCACCAACTCAAAATGATCCATCTTCAAGTTCACAACTGTCAGCCTCCAAATCCAATAACAAAGACAAAACAGATGAGTAACCATACAAGCCTATTGTATCATTCCCTAATAGGCTAGGAAACCAAAAGACTAATGCTCAAATTGAGAAGATTAGGGAAATGTTTAATCAGGTCCAGATCAATATAACCCTTCTTGATACCATACAACAAGTCTCCTCATATGCCAAGTTCTTAAAAGATATGTGCACCAAGAAAAGGAAAGCAAATGTCCCAAAGAAGGTCTTCCTTGCTTCAAACATAAGTGAGTTGCTAACTGGGCCCATTCTTGTAAATATAAAGACCCACGAAGTCCAACCATTTCCTGTATTATAGGACAGACCACGATAAATAGGGCGTTACTTGATCAATGAGCCAGCATCAATCTTCTTCCTTTCTCTGTGTATCAGCAACTCGGGTTGGGCGACATCCATCCAACCAGAGTTACTATACAACTGGCTGATCGATCTATAAAGATTCCCAAGGGGGAGATTACAGATGTTCTCATAAGGGTCGGGAATTCATTTACCCTGTAGATTTCATTGTTCTGTTGACGCAACCCTTACACAATCCCAAAGCTTAGACCCCTGTCATTCTAGGACGACCCTTCCTAGCCACCGCAAACGCAGTCATCGACTGTAGGAATGGATCGATGCGTCTAACTTTTAGAGATATGACAAAAGAGGTAAACATTTTCCACCTGGGAAAACAACCTCGAGATTTGGATAATGAGTAGTTTGAAGTGAACTTAATCGAGGGATTAACAAGTGAGCATGATATGGAGATTGAATATGGGTCTGATAGAGAATATGAATTGGAGTCTGATGACTTCAACCTTGATCAAATCATTGAATCCACATTGGAGTAGGCAACAAATGCCACCCCTATTCTTTCCTTACACAAAGAATAACAATTGATAGATCAGATTCCCTCTTTTTAGCTTAAGGTTCTTCCTAGTCACTCAAGTACCAGTACTTGGGTGAGAAGGAAGCATTTCCCATGATAATTGCGTCCCATCTTACAGAACAACAAGAAGAGGATCTTCTTGCGGTGTTAAGGGAAAATCGAGAAGCCATTGGTTGGACCAGGGCTGATATAAAGGGAATCTGTCCATCCATTGTGCAACACCAGATTCATTTAACGGAAGATGCAAAATCAAAACGTGACCCACAACATAGACTCAACCCGATCATGTAGGAGACTGTTAGAACTGAAATTTTGAAGCTATTAGACAATGGGATTATCTATCCCATATCGATAGCCAATGGGTTAGTCTAGTCCACGCTGTACCAAAGAAGGCAGGGTTTACCGTGGTAGGAAATTATAAGAAAGAATTAGTGCAAACTCGTCTTCCAACGAAGATTTGAGTCTATATTGATTATCGAAAATTAAACGCTGCCATGTGTAAAGACCACTTTCTCCTTCCGTTCTTATATCAAATACTTGAGAGACTAGCCGGACATGAATATTACTGTTTCCTTGATGGATATTCAGGATACAATCAAATCCCTATCGCTCCAAAGGATTAAGACAAGACTACTTTCACCTGTCCCTTTGGAACATTTGCATATCGAAGAATGCCCTCGGTCTATGCAATGCTCCCTCAACGTTTCAACATTACATGCTTAGTTTTTCTCCGACATGGTGGAAAGATTTTTGGAGATATTCATGGATGATTTTTCTATTTATGGCGATTCGTTTGAACAATGATTGCATCATCTTAAGCTGGTTTTACAATGATGCATAGAGAAAAACTTGACACTCAACTGGGAGAAATGTCACTTTATGGTCAACCAAGGAATAGTCCTAGGGCACAAAGTTTCAAACAAAGGAATTGAGGTTGATAGATTGAAAGTGAAAGTAATAACAAAGCTCCCTGAGCCAAAATGCTTAAAAGACATTAGATCATTTCTAGGACACGCTGGCTTCTATAGAAGATTCATTCAGGGGCTTAGCAAAATTGCTAGACCTTTAACAAATCTCTTAGGAAAACATGTGCCCTTCAATTTTGATGAAGAGTGTCTACAAGCTTGGGAGGAGCTTAAGCACAGACTTGTCTCGGCGCCAATAATCTCAGCGCCTGATTAGACTAGGCCTTTTGAAATCATGTGTGATGCTTCTGATTATGCCATAGGCGCTGTTCTCGGACAGCATACTAATAACAGGCAACACGTGATTTACTATGCTAGTAGGACGCTTAATGAAGCCCAATAAAATTACACAACGACTGAAAAGGAATTTTTAGCAGTTGTGTTTGTGTTGGAGGAGTTTCGCCAATACCTACTAGGGTTTAGGACAACGATTTTCACTGATCACTCCGCCCTTAGATATTTGATGCAAAAGAAGGATGCAAAGGCTAGACTAATTCGATGGATACTTCTTTTGCAAGAGTTTGATTTAGAAATTAAAGACAAAAAGGGCGTAGAGAATGTGGTGGCAGATCATCTTTCGCGAATTCCAAATGCACCAATTGAGATAATACCAATAAATGAAAACTTTCCTGATAAACACGTCTTCACGATATGTAAAGAGCCCTGGTATGTTGATATAGCAAACTATCTTGCAACTAGGCGAACACCTTCAAATTGGTCAGGTTAGGACAAGCATCGTTTTATGAGTCAAATACGGGTTTTCTTTTGGGATGAACCGTATTTATTCAAATATTGTCCTGACCAGATAATTAGAAGGTGTCTTCCTGAGGATGAACATCATAGTGTTTTGACATTTTATCACGAGTTAGCTTGCGGTGGACACTTTGGTCCATGAAAGACTGCTGAGAAAGTCCTTCAGAGTGGGTTCTACTGGCCTACTCTCTTTAAGGATGCTTATACTTTCTGCAAGCTCTGTGCTAGATATCAAATGATGGGTCGAATCATACGTAGAGACATGATGCCCCTTACACCGATCCTGGAGGTAGAAATTTCTGATTTGTGGGGCATCGATTTCATGGGACCCTTCCCTCTGTCTTATGGCAACCAATACATTTTGGTGGCCGTAGACTACGTTTCTAAGTGGGTTGAAGCTATTCCGACTACGACAAATGACAACCAAGTTGTCATCAAGTTTTTACGTGAAAACATCATTTCGCGCTTCGGAGCCCCCCGTGCGATAATTAGTGACAACGGGAGTCATTTTTGTAACCGGGCTTTTGAAGCCCTAATGCGGAAGTACTATATCTCTCATAAATTATCCACGGTCTATCATCCTCAGACGAACGGGCAAGTGAAAGTCATCAACAGACAAATTAAACTTATATTGGAGAAAACTGTTGGATAAAATCGTAAGGACTGGTCCATTAAACTTATTGATGCCCTATGGGCATATCGGACCGCCTACAAGACTGTCCTCGGTATGTCTCCATATCGAGTTATATTTGAAAAACCCTGCCATTTGCCTGTGGAGTTAGAGCACCGTGCTATGTGGGCACTAAAACAGCTGAATTTGGACTTAGACAAAACCGGTGATTTAAGAAAACTGCAGATATCTGAGTTAGAAGAACTAAGAAATGATGCATATGATAATGCTCGGATATCTAAACACAGAGCTAAGGTTTTCCATGATAATCAATTCATAGGAAAAAATTTGTCTCAGGACAAAAAGTTCTGTTGCATAACTCTAGACTCCACCTTTTTCCTGGTAAACTGAAAACCAGGTGATCAGGCCCATACGTTGTCCAGAATGTCTCCCCTTATTGTGCCATTGAAAATTTTGATCCTAAGAGTGGCAATACTTTCAAAGTCAATGATCAACGCCTAAAGCCATTTTTCACCACAGAGTCTGAGTCACACAATGTTCTTGAACTGGGTCTTTGTGACCCAGTCTATATGTGACTACGTCATTTTACACTTTTCTCGGTGTCTCCTGTAAATCATTTTCGGACCTCCCTTGTAATTAAACAAAAAAATAATAATAAAAATATATATATTACTAATTAAAATATATATATATATATAAACGAAATAATCAACAAAACATATATAAAAAATAATAATAATAAAAAAACAAAATAGACTTAGGTGCTAAATAGCACCTAGGTTTTTCCCTCTTAATACAATCCTTTTCCTTTTTAAATAACTTAGGGTTGTAAATTTCTAGTTTCAACTAGGGCAATTTGGGGATTCCAACTTTCTCAGCCCCTTATATATACCCTCCATCCCGTATTCTTTTCTTTACCCTAATTTCAACCCCAGATTTGAAATGAGCACAACTAGCGCCGCCCCCCAAATTTTTCTGACCCTCTGTCTCTTCTATTCTGTCGTGTTTCCACAGCCATTATCGCGCATCCGCAGCCAACTGGAAGCATCTGGAGTCGCGGCAGTCTGAAGTCTCCCGATCTACCATCTGCTCATCTGCTTCCACTGCTGCTTGTTCTCTGCAATCTCATTTACATTTTACCCCACGTAGTCCATGGGAGTTTGCGTATCTCTTCCCGTTGCATCATATTGTTCATCATGGCACCGTCTATTTTCGCTGAAAAAGATTTTGATATTTGTTGATGGTTTGAAATTGGTGCATCTCCCATTATAGAAAATGTTGTACTTGTTGATGGTTTGAAACATAATTTGCTTAGTATTAGTCAATTTTGTGATCGTGGATTTAAAGTTATTTTTGATGATACTTCTTGCAAGATTTTTGATATTAAATCCAATGATTGTATTCTTACCGGTTTTCGTGATGAAATGTTTATATTATTGACATGCTTAATGTGGAATGTTCTACTAAATGCTTAAATGCTTTTGATGAAAATTCTTGGCTTTGGCATAGAAGATTAGGACATGCATCTTTTGACCATCTTTCTAGAATTAATTCAAAGGAACTGGTGAAGGGTATACCTTGCTTGAAGTTTGAGAAAGACCGCATTTGTAGTGCGTGCCAACTTGGGAAACAAACCAAGTCTTCCTTCAAACCAATCAAGGATATCATGTCAACTAGGCCTTTAGAATTAATTCATATGGATCTTTTTGGACCTACTAAAACTAAGAGCTTAAATGGTAATAGATTTGCATTTATTTTAGTTGATGATTTTTCCCGTTTCACTTGGGTTTTCTTCTTGGAACACAAAGATCAAACTTTTTCACATTTCAAAGTTTTTCGAAAAAGGGTTGAAAAAGAAAAGGTTTTCCGATTTTGAAAATAAGGAGTGATAGAGGTGGTGAGTTTGTTAACCAACTCTTCATGACTTATTGTGATGAAAAGGAATTAAGCATGAAATGTCTTGTCCTAGAACTCCACAACAAAATGGAGTTGTAGAAAGGAAAAATAGAACACATCAAGAGATGGCTAGGACAATGATAAGTGAGTATGACCTCCCTCATTATCTATGGGCCGAGGCTGTAAACACCACATGCTATATATCAAATCGTATTTATTTATGTAAAAATTCTTCCAAAACATCTTTTGAAATGTATCATTCTAAAAAACCTAATGTTTCATATTTCAAAGTTTTTGGATGCAAGTGTTTTGTTTTGAACACTAAAGATAACTTGGGTAAATTTGATGCTAAGGCTTATGAAGCAATCTTTGTTGGATATTCTACAACTAGTAAAGCTTATAGAGTATTCAATAGATCTTCACTTACCATCGAAGAATCCATGCATGTTAAATTTGAAGAATCTAATGTGTTTGTTGAGAATGTTATAGAGATTGAACCATTAGGTGAAGACATGGAGAGACTATCCTTGAAGGACTCACCCCCTCAAGATGATAAGCAATAACCAATTGGTGACGTTCAAGAGGATAAAGAGGAAAGCTCTCAACCGCTTCCTAAAGCTTGGAGATATGCCACAAATCATCCCAAGGAGCTCATCTTAGGTGATGCATCTAAAGGGGTAACAACTCGCTCCAAACTCCATGACCTATGTGGTAATTTTGCTTTCATTTCTCATTTTGAACCCAAAAGCATCCTCGAAGACGAGGCGGACTCATATTGGTTGCTAGCCATGCAAGAGGAACTCAATCAATTTGAGCGCAACCAAGTTTGGCACCTTGTTCCTAGGCCCCACGATAGACCAATAATTGGTACTAAGTGGATCTTTAGAAACAAGATGGATGAGTCCGGAAATGTGATTAGGAATAAGGCTAGGTTAGTGGCCCAAGGTTACACTCAAGTTGAGGGAATTGACTTTGAGGAGACCTTTGCACCCGTAGCACGGCTTAAAGCCATACGGATGACACTAGCTTTTGCATCTTTCAAAAATTTTAAACTTTTTCAAATGGATGTGAAAAGTACATTTTTGAATGGTTTTATAAATGAAGAAGTTTATGTTGCTCAACCTCCCGTTTTTGTTGATCATGTTCATCCCGATTTTGTTTTTAAACTTGATAAAGCTTTGTATGGATTGAAACAAGCTCCAAGAGCTTGGTATGAAAGGCTTTCTAGTTTTCTCATTTCAAATGATTTTATTAAAGGCAAAGTAGATACAACACTATTCACTAAGCATGTTGATAATGATATTTTAATTGTGCAAATTTATGTTGATGATATAATTTTTGTTCTACTAATGAGCTTTTATGCAAGGATTTTGAAAAGGTTATGCAATGTGAATTTGAAATGTCTTCAATGGGTGAGCTTAATTTCTTTCTTGGACTCCAAATCAAGCAATTGCAAGATGGGAACTTCATATGTCAAGCCAAATATGCAAAGGAACTCGTGAAGAAGTTTGGACTTGAAGACTCAAAGGTTTGCAACACTCCCATGGCAACTACCACCAAGCTTGATAAGGATGACCAAGGTAAAAATATTGATATTAAATTGTATAGAAGCATGATAGGTAGTCTTTTGTATTTGACGGCAAGTAGGCCGGATATCATGTTTAGTGTGTGTCTTTATGCTAGATTTCAATCGTGTCCCAAAGAGTCCCATCTTATTGCGGTAAAATGTATTATTCGTTATATTAAGGGAACGATTGGAATGGTCTATGGTATCCGAAAACCGGAGATTTCTCAATGACGAGTTATTCGGATGCCGACTATGCGGGTTGTAGAGTAGATAGAAAGAGTACTAGTGGGACATGTCAATTTCTTGGTAATTGTCTTGTTTCATGGTCCTCTAGGAAACAAAATTCTGTAGCTCTCTCAACCGCCGAGGCGGAGTATGTTGCCGCGGGGGCTTGTTGTGTACAAGTCCTTTGGATGAAACATACTCTCCTTGATTATGATTTGCATTATAACCATATAAAAATATTTTGTGATAATACTAGTACTATACATATGACAAAGAATGCAAATCAACATAGTAAGACCAAGCACATTGAGATTAGATATCACTTTCTTAGAGATCATTTTGAGAAAGGAGATATAGATATTGATTATGTTTCTTCGGATTTGCAACTTGCCGATATTTTCACTAAACCACTTGATTTTGCTAGATTTTCATTCATTTGTGGTGAACTTAATGTTTGTGTTATTGAATAAAAATGTTTTCTTAACCCTTTTTGATGTATGACAAAAAGGGGGAGAATGAGTTTATGTATGGAAAGATGGGCTCATATGGTTTTGGTTCCATATGAGTTTATATATGTTTTGAGATTTTGATGTGTTTTCATGAATTCTTGTAATTTGTTTTAAGTGTTTTGCAAGTATTTTTGGTTTTTGGTTTCATGATGTTTACTTGCAAATTACAAATTACATGGTTTTTCTTTGTTTAATATAGCATAATTTGAGGGGGAGCTTTCTCCTCCCCTATACTTTTGTTTATAGCCTATTTGTTTTGTCATCATCAAAAAGGGGGAGATTGTTGGCCCAAAGGTTACACTCTCCAATTGTTTAGAGTTTTGATGATAACAAAACAAATAAGTGCTATTTGGAACTAATTAGTTTGTTTAGATGAGTTTCAGGTTAGTACCATATTTGGAGGCCATTGCTTAGCTATTGCAAGAATTTCTAGGTTCATGAAGTAAAGAAGGCTTTTTGCACATCAAGGAAGGAACATAGAAGAGAAGGCTCTAGCAAGGCATCACATGGCTCAAGACTTCAAGATTGCTCAAGATAATTTGTTAGATTTCTTTTTAGAATTTTGTTAAAGAATAGTGAATAGGTTTGAAGCTCTTTCACACACGTTTTTGTGCACATCTTGTTTCCTAGCATAAATAGTTTATATACAATCTTCTACCTACAAACTTATTTTGGTATTGGAATTTATGACAAAAACTTTGATATACATATGTTTCATGAATATAGGATTATGCTTCAAATGTTTAAATATCATGTTTTTGTATTTGGAAGAAGTTTTGGACAAAACGTATTTTCTAGTCAAAATCCAAGGTTTAGAAAAAACAGTTTTTGGTTTTTGGTAAAAATGATAAGAGTCGAAAATAGTTCATATTGACTGATATTTGAGCTAAACTTTTTACCACATGTTTATATATCAATGCAAAATGATAAAACTATTTTTGGTGATTTTTATAAGTGTTAAAAGATTTTTCATAATATTTTTAAATTGTTTTTCTGTCCATTCCAGACTTCATGCAGTCGACTAGTCTTCTGACTAGTCGACTTGGCTAGAAGTCGGTCGACCGGGTCGGTCGACCGACGTGCACAAATCTGTGCACGTTTGGAAGTCTTTGGACGGTCGACCGTCCCGGTCGACCGGTCTGAGAGCAGAGCTCTCTGTTTGTTTCGGTCGACCGGGCCGGTCGACCATAGCCTGCAACCGCGATATTCCTTTGTACTAGCGGTCGATCGGGCCGGTCGACCAGACTAGCCGTTTGAACAGTAACGGCTAGTTTTCTGAGCAGATTTATTTTTGTCCTTTTCTCACTTAAGTGTGTTTAAGTGACATGTTTTGGTTTTAATACATTCTGATTAGCCTTAAAAATGTTTTTCTTTAAACCCTAGCCTTCTCCTATAAATAGGGGTGTTTAGGGGAGAGTTTGGTTACAAGAAAATTCTCAAAAATTTCCAAAAGTTTAAGGCTTTCAAAAGACATGGTTTCTTGTTTTTGTGCTGAAATTCTCTTTAAATTTCTGAAGTATTTTCAAGTGTTCTCTGATTTCATTTTCTTTTCTCCTTGCACACAAGAGCTTCATTCCTACTCATTAATTCCCTAAGGACCTTTGTAAGGGAAGAGAATTTTGCAAGAGAGAGTTTGTGGTCTTTTGACTACTCAGAGATTGCTTGTACTTGAGATTGTGGAGTTGGGTACTCCGGGTATTTGTGACATCTTTGTGATAGTGGAAGTGGTTGGAATCCTTCTGGGGAAGGCGGGGAAGTAGAGCTGGGTGCTCGAACCTCGATAACAAATCTTGGTGTTTGCGTTTGGTTTACTTTTCCTTGTTCTTACTCTACTTTCATTGCTATTACTACTTGCTCTTGATTGTCATTGCTATTTTCACTTGCTTTGTGAGATTGTTGCTCCATAATTTTTAATTTGTGCATTGATTAGCATAATCACCTATTCACCCCCCCTCTAGGTGATTTTCATGATATACTATTACGTGTATCTTATATCACAGCCAGGTACAAAAGTAAAATTTACAATATGAATACAAGATGCTCACGAGCTGAAGGAAAATCCCGCGAGCTAGAAGGAAGAGTCGGGTACGAAAGGAACCGAGACTAGTCAGCCTACTCTGAAAGGAAAGCTTGATCTTCGGAGGAGGGCTCCACTTCAATCCAAGCTTTGGAACCTGAACATACAAATTCAAGGGATTCAGAACCTCCCAAATAAATGTTCAGATTACAGCCAAGGGGCATAAGAGATAAGTGTATGAGAGTTGACATAGCATTATGAATAATAAGCATGTAAAGGAGGCACAATGTGTTAAAGATGGAAAAACCCGAATGCATCGATATTATCACTTTTTAATAATCATATTACTCATCCTACTCATATGTCTAGGTATGTGCCATAGCGTCCTACCTCACATACATCCACATTTGAGTAAGTTGAGACTGTTATTAGAAACCAGCGGGGGTATCAACGAACAATGTTTACAGTGGGTCCCATACATACCCGGGACCACGGCCCAGGATTATTCCGTTGCTTGGTGGACGGAACCTGCCGCAAGGCGATCAGGAGGGTCTTATAGGATGCCCTTATCAAGATGGTACCAAGAAGGAGGGAGCCAGCACTCCCCTCGGTCGCCTGGAGGCCCACAGGTCAGACCGGAAGTTTTAGTTGCACAACATGCCTAATACCACTGTAAACACGAACATATACTGATAGTCGCAAGTTTCCCCCGACCCAATGTAAGTTGTCTCATTTTACGGTTTATCAGATAATTATCAGATTTTGGGAATGAGCAGGAACAAGTCAGTAATATCAGGAATACAGGTACCTCAGGAGTACAGTATGTACTATAATATATCAAGATGAAAACATGATGTCAGGTTATCATTCCCGTTATCGTGATAATTATAAGAGTCAAGTATATCATGCAGGGTGTCAAGTGATAGCATGATAAGAGGGTGATATTCGTCAAGTGAAAAGTCATGTAATAACCAGGGGCAATTATCAGGTAGTAGCTAAGCATAATCGAGTAGAGCTAAGCAAGCTGGAGGCACAGACAGCTAACAGTGTTTAACACTAGAGCGTCTGGCAAGATTACCAGGACAACTCGGCGTACAGTGCGAGTAGCAAATCCGGCAGCATCTTACCTAGACGAATCTAGTGATAAAGCGCTGAGGGCTAAGTATGCTCACCAGATGGAGCTGAGAAACCTGACGGTCTCAATCACTTCTCTTTTGAGATAGTGAGAGACCGGAGGCCGAATGGTCTGGAGGCGGTGCTGAGAAACGTGGCGGTCTCAAATCACTTCTCTTTCGAGATAGTGAGAGACCGGAGGCTGAATGGTCCGCACGAGTTGTTCTATCCTATTACAAGCATTACAGTATATCAGTCCTGTTCAAGTGAAGACATGTCCACAGATTACAACACACACACCCGAACAACCACACCGCACTGATACAAAATATAACATAATAATGATTTTGATGCAAGTCCATTTTCTTAGCGAGGAAAGTCACTCGCCTAAAACGTCACTTTTGAAGCTTTGCGCGTCCGAATCTTCGGAGAGGAAAAACACCAAGCGAGCAAAGGAAATGGGGCTTGGCCCTTGGGTGGCCGCCGGCCCTAGGGTGGTGCGCCACCCCTTGGTGGTGGCCTAGGAAGTGGCCGGCCCCAAGGAGAGGGAGGGAGAGAGGAAAGGAAGGTGATTTATTTGGTGGTGGTGTTATTTGGTGAAGAAGATGGATTTTGGTGGAGTAATAAAAAGAAAGTGAAGGAGGTGATGTTTGGAGGTTGAAGTAGTGGAGATGGAGGTGGTGTTGTGATGGTGAAAGTGATGGTGGAAGTGAAGATGGTGGTGAAAAATAGTAGAGGTGATGGTGATGTTAGTTGTTGTCGTTGTAATCGTCACCGGAATGATTACCGGAATAATCGTGAACGATTACCGGAATAATCATCGGCGATGTTACTGACGAAGAAGAGCTCGGCCCCAATCCAAGGAGGGTGGCCGGCCCTAGAGAAGATGATGGGGTGGTGGTTTTGTGGAGAGGTTTGTTGTGGTGGTAGTTTTGGAGAAGGTAAAGGAGAAGGTGGAGGCTTTGGTGGAGTTTTTGGAGTTGTGGTGGTTTAAATGGAGATGGAGGAGGAAGAAGATGGAGGTAGGGAGTTAGAGAAGTTGTAGTGGTTGTTGTTGTGGTGGAGATGAAGGAGGAGTTGGTGGTGGTTAAAGTTTGGTGAAGAGAAAAATGAAGTGGAAAGATGAAGGAAAGGTTTATATAGGAATTGGATTTGTGAAGGTGATGTAAAATAATGTTTAGAGAGGGGGTTTTTTGTAAAATGGAGAGGGTGAGGTGTCTCTCTCTTGGCCGGCCATGGTGATGGGAGAGAGTTGGATATTTTGGAGAAGATATTTTTGGTGTTTAGATATTTTTGGTGGAAAGTTGTAGAAGAAAATGGAAGAATGGAGAATTTTGTAGAATTTGGTGGAAGGAAAAGGAAGAAAGAAAATAGGAAAAAGAAAAAGAAATGGAAAAAGGAAGATATTTTCTTGGAAGAAAAAGGAAAAATAATTAGAGTGGCGGATTCCCGGGATTCGGTTGCGGTTGCGGAAAACTTTCGGAAAAATACCGAAATCGTCCGAAAATCAAGTATCTCGGAACGACCCGCAAAAATTCTCAAAAATCAAGAATATTATTCTAAGAATTATGGTAAAATTAGTTTCAATAAAATTTTTATGGTTTTTAAATTAAAATCCTGGAATCTGCCGCCAATATCGGTCGACGCCAAATCCTGCAGAAATCTGTTAAATTTTAAAAATTCCCAAAAAATGAATTAAGATAGTAAATATTATTCTAAGTAGATATGTGAAAGCAGTTTCTCAAAATTTTACCCCAGTTGTAAATTAAAAATCCAGGAATAAACCAGCTGTACTGATTAATCCCGATTTTAGGGTGTTTATAAAAATAATTCAGAAAAAATCTGAAAAATCATGAAAATCTAAAATATTGAGAAACAGTATTTAAAATGAAAATTGACCCATCTGATTATCAGAGAGATCAAATCATGTAGTGCTTCCATTGTAAGAGAAATAAATAAGAGAAAATAATAAATAAAAAATAGCAAAGTGTTTTAAAAAAAATCAGGATACGCATCTGAGTACGTATTCTGAGGATGGGGTGTTACAATCCATCCAGCTTGCAAAAAATTTCGTCCTCGAAATTTCAGGAAGGGGAATATGACGGTAAAGAAGAATAGGAAGAAAGAATTTTACCAACTAAGATGTAAATAGTTGAGGGTAACGCTCACGAATAACATCCTCTCGTTCCCACGTGGCCTCCCCTGGAATATGCCTATTCCAAGAAACCAATACTAACGGTATTACCTTATTCTTCAGAGTCTTGATACTTTTGTCCAGAATGGCCATAGGTTGCTCTTTATAGGATAGATCTGGTCATAGTTCCAGTTCAGAGTGATTTAGAATATGACTCTCATCCTTGACATACTTCCGTAACTGTGATATGTGAAAGACATTATGAATTCCTTCTAACGACGGCGGTAATGCCAATCGGTAAGCTACATCTCCCACGCGATCCAAAATCTCGAATGGGCCGATATATCTCGGACTAAGTTTCCCACGAGTACCGAATCGGATTACCCTTTTTGTTGGTGATATCCTTAAAAATACATGATCACCTGCTCTGAATTCCAATGGTCTTCTGTTAGTGTCAGCCCAACTTTTCTGTCGGCTCTGTGCTGCCCGGAGGTGATCTCTAATAATTCTGACTTTGTCTGTTGTCTGAATTAGTATATCTGGCCCCAAAAGTCTTCTCTCACCGACGTCGTCCTAACATAATGGTGACCTACATTTTCTACCATACAAGGCTTCATACGGAGCCATCTTGATACTGGCCTGATAACTGTTATTATAAGAGAATTCAGCCAAATGAAGATAGTCTTCCCATGACCCTTTGAATTCAATCATACAGGCTCGCAACATGTCTTCAAGATTTTGAATAGTTCGTTCAGACTGTCCGTCTGTCTGGGGGTGATATGAAGTACTGAATTTCAGACGAGTTCCTAGATTTTCTTGGAGACTTTCCCAGAAATGCGATCGGAATCTTGTGTCTCTATCCGATACGATGCTAACCGGAACTCCATGCAGACGAACTATTTCCTTCATATATTTGTCTGTCAGAACTTCTGTTGTTTGACCTACTCTGAATGGTATGAAGTGAGCTGATTTTGTGAGGCAATCGATGATTACCCATACTGCATTATTACCCTTAGGACTGCGGGGTAGAGCCGTGACAAAATCCATGGTGATATGTTCCCACTTCCATTCGGGTATCGGTAAGGGTTGTAGAAGTCCAACTGTTCTCTGGTGTTCTATCTTTATCTGCTGGCAAACTAAGCACTTGGCCACATACTGGGCTATCTCCCTCTTCATAGCATTCCACCAAAACTGCTGCTTTATGTCTTGATACATTTTAGTTCCCCCTGGGTGTATGGAATAAGCCGAACTATGTGCCTCTGCCAAAATTTTCTGTCGAACTTCTCCTTGGGGAACACAAATTCTGTTACCAAAATAAAGTGCATCATCCAAATGAATACAGATATCAGTTCTTAATCCAGCCTCTACTTGAGCTCTGAATTTCTGTAATCTGGGATCTTCCTTTTGAGCTTCTTTAATTTCATTCATCAGGGTTGATTGAATCTGAAAAGTCATTAACTGTCCTGACTTATCAGTTCCTCGTACTAGCATTAAGTCCAATTTTGTGATGTCCTGAATCAACTCCTTCTGTTGAGTGAGTTGTACGAGTATTTTATTTTCTGGCTTCCTGCTTAATGCATCTGGTACTGTATTGACCTTGCCAAGATGATATTGTAAGTCTATATCATAGTCCGCCATCAATTCAAGCCACCGTCTCTGTCTCATGTTTAATTCTTTCTGCGTGAAAATATACTTAAGACTCTTGTGATCAGTGTAGATTAACACCTTGTCTCCCAGAAGATAATGCCTCCAGATCTTCAATGCGAATATTACTGCTGCCAGCTCTAAGTCATGAGTTGGGTAATTTATCTCATGTGGTTTCAATTGCCTGGATGCATAAGCTATGACATGATCATGCTGCATTAATACACACCCCAGGCTTTTTCCCGATGCATCACTGTATATAACCATCCCTCCTCTTCCTGAGGGAGTCCTCAAGACTGGAGCTGTAATGAGTCTTTTCTTTAATTGTTCAAATGCTGCAGTACATTCCTCTGTCCATATATACTTTTCTCCTTTTCGGGTGAGCTCTGTTAACGGGGCTGCGATCTTAGAGAAATCTTGGACAAAACGCCGGTAATATCCAGCTAATCCAATAAAACTCTTAATTTCTATTACTGTCTTTGGAATTGGCCAGTCCTTTACTGCCTGGATTTTGCTAGGGTCAACTGAAATTCCTTCTTCTGAAATCATATGTCCAAGGAAAGCTATACAGTCTAGCCAGAAGTCACACTTGCTCCGCTTAGCATGAAGTTGTTCCTGCTGGAGAGTCTGTAACACTATCCTCAAGTATTCTGCAT
The DNA here is from genome assembly GCA_038442645.1 of Agave tequilana. NCBI lineage: Eukaryota > Viridiplantae > Streptophyta > Magnoliopsida > Asparagales > Asparagaceae > Agave > Agave tequilana. The sequence goes on from JAVJIF010032311.1 coordinate 37,491, forward strand.
GCTCTCTGTCATTCTTGGAATATATCGAGATATCATCTATAAATACAACTACAAACTGATCCAAATATGGCGAGAACACTCTGTTCATCAAATCCATAAAGACTGCAGGGGCATTGGTGACTCCGAAGGGCATGACTAGAAACTCGTAATGACCATAGCGAGTCCTGAATGCTGTCTTTGGAATATCTCCTTTCTTCACCTTTAGCTGATGATAACCTGATTGTAAATCTAATTTAGAAAATACTCGGGCTCCATGAAGTTGATCAAAAGATCATCAATTCTGGGTAAGGGATACTTATTCTTGATGGTAACTTTGTTTAATTCTCTATAGTCTATGCATAACCGTTTACCACCATCCTTTTTGTTTTCCAATAGTACAGGAGCTCCCCATGGTGAAGTACTCGGCCTAATTAACCCCTTATCAGAGTATTCTTGCAGCTGTTTCTTTAGAATCTCTAACTCAGTGGGTGCCATTCTGTACGGAGCTTTGGATATTGGAACTGTGCCTGGAATGGTATCAATGGAGAACTCAATCATTCTGTCAGGTGGGAGTCCTGAGATTTCAGCAAACACTTCTGGGAATTCATCCCAAACCGGTACTCCCTTCTTCTGAATCTCGGTAGTAGTCATTTGAGTTTTTCTCTTGGCAGACTTAAGTTCCCCGTCAAATTGAAATTCAGGCTGAAGTAGAATTCTGAAATTAATTTTCTTATTCCGACAATCAATAACCGCATAGTATTTGCTGAGCCAGGTCATGCCTAAGATTACGTCGTACCCTTTGGTATCTAGTACGAGCATATCTATGGCCAATGTTTTGTTACATAGTTCTACAGGGCAATCGATACAAATTTTAGTGGAGATAACTACACCATTCCCTGTACTAATCTCCCATTGGTGGTCTAAAGACTTAACAGGTATAAAATGCAAGGCAACGAAACGATCTGATATGTAACAATGAGAAGCACCCGAATCAAAGAGGGCTAGAACAGGTTTTGAGTGTACCCTGATCTTACCTGTCACCACCTCTTCAGAAGTCTCGGCCTCTTCCGCTGTCAAGTTGTAAGCTTGTCCCCTTCCGCGACCTGCTGCAGTCCTAACTCCCTTTGGACTGGGCGGATAACTTGCTGTTGGGGAGGGGGAAGGGCCCTCCTAGCCATTGGTCCTTGGTTCCTCTGTCCATTTGGTACTGGAGGTGCTGGCAAGGCTTGGTTTACTATTCCCGTTCTTTTATGGGGACAGCCTTCGATTGTATGATCACGGGAACCACATGCCAGGCATAACCCATTTGCCCTACGGCAATTTTGTTGAGAGTGACCTGGTTTCTGGCAATAATTACAAACAGGAATTGATTGGGTTATCTGGAAGGGGGCTGGTCGAAATGGTCGTCTCATTGTCGGGACTTTTGCAGCTCTGAATGGACCTCCTCTCCCCAATTGTGGAAGTGGCCTCTTCATGGCCTGATTCCTTATCAGGTTAAATTTCTTTTTTTCCAGTCCTCGCTCCACCTCCCGAGCTATAGTGAGGACTTGGGAATATGTTTTCAGCTGTTGGGGAATCAAGAGGACTTGAATATCTATTTGTAAGCCCTGTTGGAATCTACTTGCCCGCTTCTCTTCGTCGGTCACCATATATGAAGCAAAACGGCTAAGTCTTAAGAACTCAGCGGCATACTCATCCATAGACCGGTTCCATTGCTGAAGTCTGATGAACTGTTCTTCCATCTCTTTCTGAGCTGTGGCAGGGAAGAATCTATTATAAAAGCTCTTAGAAAACTGGTCCCAAGTGATGGGTTTCTCCAGTCTTGCTTCTTCGGCTAGCCACCAGGTCCTGACTACATCTTTTAGTTGAATCTTGGCAACCCTACCTGATTTTCTTTTGGGACCTGGGCTACGTTCAAAAGATCTGTGGTGTCGATCAACCATTGTTCGGCATCTAGTGGTCTCTCTCCTCCTATGAATATTGCCGGCTGCAACCGCCTAAAGTCTGATATGTTTCCCGGCCTTTGTTCCTTAGGAGTTGTTAACTCTTGCCGAAGGAGTTCTGTCTGCTTTTGTTGATTCTCCATCATATTCTGGATAACCCTCATAATATCAGCATTCTCTCCCGTGGGTCCATTTTGTAATTGTCCGGAGCTGTTACGACCCGTCCTTCTATCCATATTTATGTTGGTAAAAGATGACTGGAAACTGGAAAGATAGAAGGATTTTAGGACATAAGGAAAGGAGTCAAGAAGGAATAGATAACTTTGTACATTGTAGTTGGATTGTATAACTGAGACTCATGCATAGCAATTGCAAATTAATATTCCATTAATTCGCTGCTTGATTGTACTGTAGGTGTGAGAACCTAGGCTCTGATACCAACCTGTAACGCCCCGATCCCGCGGATACGGAGACATTACTGCGACGTATATACGCAGGTCATAAGTACCCATACGTATATACGCTAAGCATCAGTTCAGGCAAGAATCACAGTACGACAAAACGTAGTATTTATACACATGCCAACATAAGGAGTACAATTTACAAAGTTATCACTGAGTGTGATATACTATTACATGTATCTTATATCACAGCCAGGTACAAAAGTAAAATTTACAATATGAATACAAGATGCTCACGAGCTGAAGGAAAATCCCGCGAGCTAGAAGGAAGAGTCGGGTACGAAAGGAACCGAGACTAGTCAGCCTACTCTGAAAGGAAAGCTTGATCTTCGCTAGAGGGCTCCACTTCAATCCAAGCTTCGGAACCTGAACATACAAATTCAAGGGAGTCAGAACCTCCCAAACAAATGTTCAGATTACAGCCAAGTGGCATAAGAGATAAGTGTATGAGAGTTGACATAGCATTATGAATAATAAGCATGTAAAGGAGGCACAACGTGTTAAAGATGGAAAAACCCGAATGCATCGATATTATCACTTTTTAATAATCATATTACTCATCCTACTCATATGTCTAGGTATGTGCCATAGCGTCCTACCTCACATACATCCACATTTGAGTAAGTTGAGGTTGTTATTGGAAACCAGCGGGGGTATCAACGAACAATGTTTACAGTGGGTCCCGTACATACCCGGGACCACGGCCGAGGATTGTTCCGTTGCTTGGTGGACAGAACCTGCCGCAAGGCGATCAGGAGGGTCTTATAGGATGCCCTTATCAAGATGGTACCAAGAAGGAGGGAGCCAGCACTCCCCTCAGTCGCCTGGAGGCCCACAGGTTAGACCGGAAGTTTTAGTTGCACCACATGCCTAATACCACTGTAAACACGAACATCTACTGATAGCCGCAAGTTTCCCCTGACCCAATGTAAGTTGTCTCATTTTACGGTTTATCAGATAATTATCAGATTTCGGAATGAGTAAGAACAAGTCAGGAATATCAGGAATACAGGTACCTCAGGAGTACAATATGTACTATAATATATCAAGATGAAAACATGATGTCAGGTTATCATTCCCGTTATCGTGATAATTATGAGAGTCAAGTATATCATGCAGGTGTCAAGTGATAGCATGACAAGAGGGTGATATTCGTCAAGTGAAAAGTCATGTAATAACCAGGGGCAATTATCAGGTAGTAGCTAGGCATAATCGAGTAGAGCTAAGCAAGCTGGAGGCACAGACAGCTAACAGTGTTTAACACTGGAGCGTCTGGTAAGATTACCGGGACAACTCGGCGTACAGTGCGAGTAGCAAATCCGGCAGCATCTTACCTAGACGAATCTAGTGGTAAAGCACTGAGGGCTAAGTATGCTCACCAGATGGAGCTGAGAAACCTGACGGTCTCAATCACTTCTCTTTCGAGATAGTGAGAGACCGGAGGCCGAATGGTCTGGAGGCGGTGCTGAGAAACGTGGCGGTCTCAAATCACTTCTCTTTCGAGATAGTGAGAGACCGGAGGCTGAATGGTCAGCACGAGTTGTTCTATCCTATTACAAGCATTACAGTATATCAGTCCTGTTCAAGTTAATACATGTCCACAGATTACAACACACACACCCGAACAACCACACCGCACTGATACAAAATACAACATAATAATGATTTTGATGCAAGTCCATTTTCTTGGCGAGGAAAGTCACTCGCCTAAAACGCCACTTTTGAAGCTTTGCGCGTCCGAATCTTCGGGAGAGGAAAAACACCAAGCGAGCAAAGGAAAGGGGGCTTAGCCCTTGGGTGGCCGCCAGCCCTAGGGTGGTGCACCACCCCTTGGTGGTGGCCTAGGAAGCGGCCGGCTCCAAGGAGAGGGAGGGAGAGAGGAAGGGAAGGTGAATTATTTGGTGGTGGTGTTATTTGGTGAAGAAGATGGATTTTGGTGGAGTAATAAAAAGAAAGTGAAGGAGGTGATGTTTGGAGGTTGAAGTAGTGGAGATGGAGGTGGTGTTGTGATGGTGAAAGTGATGGTGGAAGTGAAGATGGTGGTGGAAAATAGTAGAGGTGATGGTGATGTTAGTTGTTGTCGTTGTAATCGTCACCGGAATGATTACCGGAATAATCGTGAACGATTACCGGAATAATCATCGGCGATGTTACCGACGAAGAAGAGCTCGGCCCCAATCCAAGGAGGGTGGTCAGCCCTAGAGAAGATGATGGGGTGGTGGTTTTGTGGAGAGGTTTGTTGTGGTGGTAGTTTTGGAGAAGGTAAAGGAGAAGGTGGAGGCTTTGGTGGAGTTTTTGGAGTTGTGGTGGTTTAAATGGAGATGGAGGAGGAAGAAGATGGAGGTAGGGAGTTAGAGAAGTTGTAGTGATTGTGGTTGTGGTGGAGATGAAGGAGGAGCTGGTGGTGGTTAAAGTTTGGTGAAGAGAAAAATGAAGTGGAAAGATGAAGGAAAGGTTTATATAGGAATTGGATTTGTGAAGGTGATGTAAAATAATGTTTAGAGAGGGGGTTTTTTGTAAAATGGAGAGGGTGAGGTGTCTCTCTCTTGGCCGGCCATGGTGATGGGAGAGAGGTTGGATATTTTGGAGAAGATATTTTTGGTGTTTAGATATTTTTGGTGGAAAGTTGTAGAAGATAATGGAAGAATGGAGAATTTTGTAGAATTTGGTGAAAGAAAAAGGAAAGAAAGAAAATAGGAAAAAGGAAAAGAAAATGAAAAAGGAAGATATTTTCTTAGAAGAAAAAGAAAAATAATTAGAGTGGCGGATTCCCGGGATTCGGTTGCGGATGCTGAAAATTTTCAGAAAAATACCGAAATCGTCCGAAAATCAAGTATCTCGGAACGACCCGCAAAAATCGTCCGAAAATCAAGTACCGATTAATCCCGATTTTAGGGTGTTTATAAAAATAATTCAGAAAAAATCTGAAAAATCATGAAAAATCTAAAATATTGGGAAACAGTGTTTAAAATGAAAATTGACCCAATCTGATTACCAGAGAGATCAAATCATGTAGTACTTCCATTGTAAGAGAAATAAATAAGAGAAAATAATAAATAAAAAAATAACAAAGTGTTTTAAAAAAATCAGGATACGCATCTGAGTACGTATTCTGAGGATGGGGTGTTACACTATCTTTTTAACATCATAGGTTTCTGAAAGTTCAACAAAAGCATGTACAAGCATTTCTTTACTTAATTCATCTTCTTCATCAAAAGGTTGAGTGGTTACCTTGGGTGTGTTTGCCATGAAACACATGTTCGCCGTGTCCACCTCATCTTGGGACTCGCTTTCCGGATCCCAAGAGGCTTTGTAAGCTTTCTTTTCCACTGGCTTCTTTGCTTGAAGGAGGAAGTCATCTTCTTCCTGAACTCCGGGCAATCAGCCATGATGTGTCCGGGCTTTCGGCAATTATAGCAAATGATTCTTCTATCCTCTTTGCCTTCCAATCTCTTTCAAAGTTCAGCTTGTTCTTGCGGTACATCCTCTTCACATTTTGCACAAGGAGGGATAGCTCCTCATCTTCTTCTTCATCTTCTTCATCATCATCAAGAGTGGAGGAAGACTTGAAGGCTATGGATTTCTTCTTTTGAGGAGCCGCTTCTTCTCTTGCCTTGTTTTCCATCTCATGAGTCTTCAAGTTTCCAATGAGACTTATGAGATCCATTTCATCCTTATCATTCAACTCTTTCAAGGTGGTGGCCTTTATCTCCCATGATGAAGGAAGAGCGCGAATCACTTTCCGCACCTTTTGGTCATTGCTGATATCATCACCTAAGGAGGAAAGAGCATTGGTAATTTTAGTAAACCTTGTAATCATGCAATCAATAGATTCATCATCAATCATTTTAAAGCTTTCATATTGGGACCTCAAGAGATCTATCTTAGCTCTCTTTATTTGTGATGTCCCCTCGTGTGTGACCAACAAATGTTGCCAAATCTCATAAGCGGATTGGCAATGTATTACCCGTGTAAGGTCATCCTCATTCAAGGCGGTTAGGAGGGAATTTTGGGCCTTGGAGTTAGCCTGATATTCTCTAAAGTTAAAGTCGGACCAAGTGCTTTCCTCACTATCGGTATAACATAGGGCTTGGTCAAGGATTTTGCAACTAAGCTACCTAAAGATTATAAGAAAATAGTCATCCTAACCTTCCAAATAGGAAAATTAAGTCCATCAAATTTAGGAGGGGTTTTGATGTTGTCGGCCATGTTTACTAGTATATGAATGAAGGAATGCAAAGGATCTCTCTAAGGATGTTAAGCCAAACCTAGAGTCCAAGCTCTGATACCAATTAAAATCACCTAGAGGGGGGTTGAATAGGTGATAATGCTAATCAATGCACAATTTAAAAATAATGATGCAACAATCGCCCAAAACAAGACTAGAAGCCGAATTTCCCACAAAGGGCTCTGAACTCCTTCCTCATGATTCCTCTAGATATGAGTTAGAGGTGCACAATGCAATCTTGTTGTATGAGCTAGCGATTGACAAGATGAATATGAAACAAGAGAGTATTGCAATGAAAATAGAGAGCAGTAATAGAAGCAATGAAAGTAAAGCAAGAAGCAAGAGCAAGTAAACCAAATGCAAACACCGAGAATTTTCTGAGGTTCGAGCACCCAGCTCTACGTCCCCGCCTTCCCCAGAAGGATTTCTAACCACTATAACTTCACAAAGATGTTACAAATACACCGGAGTACCCAACTCCACAATCTCAAGTACAAGTATCTCTTGGTGATCAAAAGACCACAAACTCTCTCTTGAAAAATCTCTTTCCTTACAAAATCCTTATAGAACAATAAGTAGGATTGAAGCTCTTGTTTGTAAGTGGAAAAAGAAAACTAAATCAGAGAGTTTTGAAAACACTTCAGAAAATGAGAGAGAATTTCAGCACAAAAACCAAGAAACAAAGCTCTTTTGAATGCCTTAAACTTTTGAAACTTTTGCAAATTTTTGTTATAAAGAAACCTCTCCCTAATCACCCCTATTTATAGGAGAGGGCTAGGGATTAAGGAGTAAACCCACTTAATGCTAATTAGGAAGTATTAGGTACAGAAAAAATCATTTAAACACTTTTAGGAAAGAAAAAGACAAAAATAAAACCTGTTTAAAAATTAGCCGTTACGGCTGAAACGACTCTCTCGGTCGACCGGTCGGTCGACCGGGGTTAAAATAAAAGAGCCGTTATAGACTATCGGTCGACCGCCCGGTCGACTGGGCAGAAACAGAGAGCAACTGCACTTCAGTCGGCCAGCCGCCCGGTCGACCGAAGGGCTCCGGTCGGCCGCCAGGTCGACCGGGAAAACGTGCATGATTGAAGCTAAACCTGCACATAAAAATAAAGAATTTCAGATTTAGAATGAGATGTGCAAGTGCTCAATTCTTACCGCTATAGCAAGTGGCTATGCGGGTCTTGATCCACAAGGAGGGTTTGCGATAGAAGCGTTCACGGTTCTTTATTGAAATCTTTATGAAAATAAAACGAAAGTTCTTCTTTGTTTTAAGAAATAAAAATTAAAGAAGAGTTAAAGGTTAAAGTTAAAAAGAAAGCGATGATGAAGAAGGTGGAGAATCAGAAAGCGACTATGTACAAATGAGTTGGAAAAGAAATGATGAAAGATTTGGGAGATGTGGTGATCTATACTAAAGAAATAAAATAAAAGAAAGAAGGTTGAAGAAATACTTACCTAATTTGCTTGATGACTTACTTGGAAACCTTTGCATGTTCTACCTTACTTTGGAGGCGTTCAACGCATAGGTCATAAGATCGAGCTCAGTCCCTGTTCGCATTATATCATCAAGCCTTGCAAGAATGAAGTGATACGGATCTTGAGGAGGAGAACGTCTTCATGAAGTATCGTTGGCACTCACAAAGGCTTTTGTATACTTATACTTCTGGATTCACTTGCAAGCTCATCAAAAATAAAAGAGGTAGAGTAGAAAGAGGAATAAGGAAACAAAAGGAAATATGAACACAAAACAAAATATTTACCTTTATTACTTGCAGAAACAATGGAAGAAAGGAGGAGGGTACATCGGTGTCACTCTCAACATCAGCCTCTCTCTCTTACTTACATGAATCTTCATCTAACCTAAGCTTACATACAAATTACATAAAAGAAGAGAAAAACCTAAACTACAAGAAATGAAAACTAGGCTAAATCCTATCTCTGCATGGTCGTCCCATTTTCAGTGCAAATACTGGCTTTTTATAGGCAAAAACCCAACCTACAGGATCCCGGGGAGATCGGGGGAGCAAACGCTCCCCCTAACTCCCCAACCAAGCCGCGAAAATGCGGCTTTGGCCGCGTTTCCGCGGCCAGGGTGTGGCCAGGTGGCCACACCCTGTTGGTGGGTCTCCCCGGGTTCGAGTTCTGGTTTTATCTTGGTTGGATTTGCAGTTTAGCTCCGAGATTTTGAAGAAATAGCCGTTGAACTTTTCTTCAACCGATCGATTCTGAGAGGATTCTTCTCAACCAGTTTTCAACCTCTTGATTTTGCCCTGATTCAGTGAGCTCGAATTAATTCTGATTTAATACAGAATTTTAGTGGGCTTTTGGGCTCATTTCTCTTCATCTCCTTAAAGAATGGGCCTGCAAATAAATTAAACATTTAATTAGGACAATGCAGATTTTATTTTATAATAAGTATGGAAATATGATACTAAATATGCAACATTTGCGACCAATCACACCCCCATACCTATCTTTTGCTCGTCCTCGAGCAAATCAACTAAACTATATTAAAGATTATTAGACCACTTTCGCAGGTCACGCGATTGCACTGAGCATGTGCAACATGTTGGCCAAGGTTACAATCACCCGGTTTAGTGTGTTTTGATGATTACAAAACATATGTAGTTATTTGTACTAATCATGTTTGTTGTTTTAGTGTATTTCAGGGTTCTAATGATTCTAGGAGCATTCTTCCCTAAAGTAAGGTGTTTTGACTCAAGTCACCTCATTTCGGGCTCAAGTATCAAGCTTGCAAGATCATATGAAGAAGCCCACTTGAAGATCTTGTAGTCCTTTAGAACCAATGTAAGAAATGTAAGAAATAGTTTGTTAAAGTTTGGGGTTGTAGAATATTTGCTCTAGGATACACACACACATTTTCAAATACAGTTTTTAGTTTTGGTATTTATTTTTAAGTTCATGCCTTGATTCTTATACATGATTCCAAAATCCTTACAAATTTTATATCTTGTTTACACCATGTATAACTATCTTTTACAACATGATACTTAACTTCATATGCCTACAAAATTATCTTCAAAAATTTTCGAGTTCAAAATTTCTTCCCAGTTTTTCTGTTTCAGGCTAAACCGGCCGACCGGACCGGTCGACCGGATCATGTGTCCAGGATGTGCACGTCTGTCGGTCGGCCAACCGGTCGCCCGACCTATAAACCCCAACTCTCTGTTAATTTCGATCGGCCGACCAGCCGACCGCCTATACAAAACTGTGTTTCCTTCTCTTTGCTGGTCGGCCGACCGGTTGACTCGAACCCAACGGCTATATGCCAGCAGGACTGACGGTCGACCGGGCCGGTCGACCACCAAGCCTGCCAGCTGCCAACGGCTATTTCCTCTTTGGTGAAATTCTGAAATCTGTTTTAGACTGTTTTTGTGGCAGACTTTTTCTAAGTATTGTGGAATATTTTGGGATCAAATAAGCTTAATTAAAATATGTTTTAATCCCTTCCTCTCCCTATAAATAGAGGATATAGGTCTCTTGCAAAGAAACCAAGAAAAATCCCTAGTTTACAAGTTTTCAAAAGAAAGAAAAAGTTTCAAAGCTCTCAATTCTCTCTTGCATTCTTGGCTATTGTTTTTCAGTTGTGTTCTCAAGCAAGTTTCATTTACAACTGAGTTTGTTTTTCTCACTACACTTCTAGAGCCAAAATTCTCCTCCTCATTCTATAAGGAAGTTGTAAAGAGAAAGTTTGTAAGAAGTTTGTGATCCTTTTGGTGATCACTTGGCTACTTGTTCCTTCTTCTTGTTCTTGTTGAGATACCTCTTCGGTAGAGGTTTGTAAGTGGTGGAGTTTGGTACTCCGGTCTTCGGTAGACCTTGTAAAGTCCTCGGTGGATAGTGGAAACCCTTCACGGCGGTGAAGGCGGGGAGTAGAGCGGTGGCTCGAACCTCGAAACAAATACTTTGTGTTTGCGATTGATTTTCTCTTTGCTCTCTATTGCTCTTACTTTCTTTCTTGTGTTATTGTTATTCTTTCATACCTTGTGATATATCTTGTGTGCATTTCATTATTGCTTCCAATTCATTTCTTGCCTCATTTTCGATCATTACTCATAAACAAGATTGCAATACGCACCTCAAACTCATATCTAGAGGAATCACGAGGAAGGAATTCAGAACCCTTCACCGGGTATTCGGCTCTTAGTCTTGTTTTGAGTGATCGTTGCATCATTCATTCATACTTGTTTTAAAAAGATTGTTAGATTAGCATATACACCTATTCACCCCCCTCTAGGTGTTTTCAATTGGTATCAGAGCGTAGGTCTCTAGGCTCTTAGCTTAACAACCTTAGAGAGATCCTCTATTTGCTAATCATTTCATTCATCTTTCATACACTATCACGTAGTAAAAATGGCCGATGGAATTAAGACCCCCCAAAGTTTGATGGACTTAACTTTCCCATATGGAAGGTTAAGATGACCGTTTTCTTGCAATCTCTAGGAAGTCGAGTTGCAAAGGCCGTGACCAAACCCAATAGTGCACCCCCCGGTGATGAATCCACTTGGTCCGAAATTGAGACTAAGGAATTTGATGCCAATGCTAGGGCTCATTATGCACTCCTTCAAGCCCTTAATGATGATGATATAGCTAGAGTTATTCATTGCAAGTCCGCATATGAAATTTGGACACATTTGCTAGTTACACATGAGGGGACTTCACAAGTGAAGAGGGCTAAAATAGACCTTCTTCGGTCCCAATATGAGAACTTTTGCATGTTAGAAAATGAAACCATAGATGATATGGTTACAAGATTTACAAAAATCACTAATGGACTTTCTTCTCTAGGTGATGGTATTGACAATGACCAAAGAGTAAGGAAGATCATCCGGGCTCTTCCTCCTTCATGGGAAGTCAAAGCAACCACCTTGAAGGAACACAATGACAAGGAGGAGATGGAGCTTATAGGTCTCATGGGAACCTCAAAACCCATGAGATGGAGAGAAAAGCTAGGGAGGACATGGCTCCTTCCAAGAAGAAAACAATTGCCTTCAAGAGTCAATCCTCATACTCCGACGAAGACAATGAAGAAGAAGATGACGAAGAGCTCTCACTTCTCGTTAAGAACGTCCGGAGGATGTATAACAAGGCTAAGTTTCAAGGAAGAAGGAGATGGTAAGGAGGCAAAGAAGAAAGAAAGATAATTTGCTTCAATTGCCAAAGACCGGGACACATTGTTGCGAAGTGCCCGGATAAAGTAAAGCCCTCCACCTCAAAGAAGCCTTGCAAGAAGAAAGCATTGAAGGCTACATGGGAATCCGAGAGCGAATCCGAGGAGGAAATTGACACCGCCAACATGTGCTTCATGGCTAATGAAAGCACAAGCAAGGTAACCCCTTCCACTTCTTTTAATGATGAGCTTTCCATGGATGAATTAGGAGAAGCATTTTGTAGAACTCTCACATAACTATGATGTTCTTAAGAAAAAATATTTAAATATGAAAAAGGAAAATGAGTCTCTTAATCATCATGTTTTTACTCTTACTAAAGAAAAAGATGAATTATCTTCTACTTTAGTTTCCACCCAAAAGATTTTGACAACTATAAGATTTCTTGCAAAGGTAAGTTTCCACAAGTTAATGAAAATGAGATTTCCATGCTTAAAGAGAAAAATGACTCATTAGGAGTAGTTTTGAAAAAGTGTGAATTTGATAAGAATAGACTTGAGGCTATGTTACCTAAGAAACAAGCCTCTAAGAAACAATCTCATGCTCATGTTCATGCTCATGCTCATGTTCATACCTCACAACCTTTACATCATGCCAAACCCCCCAAACATGCTCACACTTCACACACACATCATGCATTTATGTATGGTAAAGTGTTTTCATGTTCATGTTGTGGTCGTAAAGGTCACTTAGTTAAGTTTTGCTATGATAGACTTAATGCATCTCAACATAATGTTTGGGTTCGAAACACTAACTTTCAAGGACCCAAGAAAATTTGGGTACCAAAGTCAATGAATTTGCTAAATGATGTAGGTACTTTCCAAGGCGCAACGATGTAAAGGGTTGTGGTATCTTGATAGTGGTTGCTCAAGACACATGACTTGGGATATCAACAACTTTGCAACCCTATCAAGATACCATGAAGGTGGCACCGTCACCTTCGGAGATGATGCCAAGGGAAAAATCATCAGTATTGGTAATGTTAAACTTGGTACATCCCCTTTAATAGAAAATGTTGTTTTAGTTGATGGCCTCAAGCATAATCTCTTGAGTGTTAGTCAACTTTGTGACAAAGGTTTTGATGTTATTTTTGATAATGTAGTTTGTAAAGTTATTGATAGAATATCTAATACTTGTGTATTTTCTGGTTTTCGTGAAAACAATGTTTATATGATTAATATGTCTAATATGTCTTGTAATATTACTTGTTTAAAATCCCTCGATGATGACTCTTGATTGTGGCATAGAAGATTAGGCCACATTTCTTTTGACCACATATCTAGGTTAAACACAAAGGAAATGGTAAAAGGTATTCCTTATTTGAATTTTGAAAAGGACCGGGTTTGTGACCCATGTCAATTTGGGAAACAAACCAAGTCTTCCTTCAAATCAATTAAGGATATCATGACATCACGTCCTTTGGAGTTAATCCATATGGATTTGTTTGGTCCTACTCAAACCAAAAGTCTAAGTGGGAATCGGTTTGCATTTGTTTTGGTTAATGACATTTCGCGTTTTACTTGGGTTTTCTTTTGGAACACAAAAATCAAGCCTTTTCATATTTTCAAGCCTTTAAGAAAAGAGTTGAAAAGGAAAAAGATACTTCAATTTTAAGAATAAGAAGTGATAGAGGAGGTGAGTTCATTAACCTACCCTTTACCACTTTTTGTGAAGAACATGGAATTAAGCATGAACTTTCTTATCCTAGAACTCCACAACAAAATGGAGTAGTTGAACGAAAAAATTGAACTTTACAAGAGATGGCTAGGACAATGCTAAGTGAATATAGTCTTCCACATTATTTGTGGGCCGAGGCCATTAATGCATCATGCTATATATCAAATCGTGTTTTCTTATGTAAAAATACTTCAAAAACGTCTTTTGAGATCTATTTTTCTAGAAAACCTAATGTATCTTATTTTAAAGTTTTTGGATGCAAGTGCTTTGTTTTAAATACAAAATATAACTTAGGAAAATTTGATGCTAAATCTTATGAAGCAATTTTTGTTGGCTATTCCAACACTAGTAAAGCCTATAGAGTTTTTAACAAGTCATCTTTAACTATTGAAGAGTCTATTCATGTGAAGTTTAAAGAATCTAACTTGTTTGTTAAGAATGTTGTAGAAATAGATTCTTTGAATGAAGGTTTGGAGAAAGTTACCTTGGAGGATTCACCTACCATTGGAGGCAAGCCAAAGGATGATGAAGAAGTAAAGCTAAAGTAGAAGAGGTTCAAGGAAATGAAATTCAAACAATTGAAGTAGAGCCTACTCAACAACTTTCAAAGGATTGGAGATACAATCCACATCATCCCAAGGACCTCGTTATAAGTGAAGTATCTAAAGGGGTAACCACTCGCTCTAAACTTCATGATTTTTGTGGGCACTATACTTTTATTTCTCATGTTGAACCCAAGAACGTCCTCGAAGCCGAGGCCGATTCAATTGGTTGCTAGCCATGCAAGAGGAACTCAATCAATTTGAGCGCAACCAAGTTTGGCACCTTATTCCTAGGCCCCACGATAGACCAACAATTAGTACTATGTGGATCTTTAAGAACAAGTTGGATGAATCGGGTAACGTTGTTAGGAATAAAGCTAGGTTAGTTGTCCAAGGTTACACTCAAATCGAAGGAATCGATTTGAAGAAACCTTTGCACCCGTAGCACGGCTTGAAGCCATACAGATGACACTTGCATTTGCATCATATAAAGATTTTAAGTTGTTTCAAATGGATGTTAAAAGTGCTTTCTTAAATGGTTTTATTGAAGAGGAGGTGTATGTTGAACAACCCCCCGGGTTTGTTGATCCTACACATCCGGATTTTGTTTTTAAATTAGACAAGGCTCTTTATGGTTTAAAACAAGCCCCTAGGGCTTGATATGTAAGACTTTCTTCATTTCTAATTTCAAATGGTTTTAAGAAAGGAAAAATTGATACTACTTTATTTACAAAACATGTTGAAAATGATATTTTATTGTGCAAATTTATGTGGATGATATCATTTTTGGTTCTACTAATGAAACCCTTTGCCAAGCTTTTGAATCATGCATGAAGGAAGAATTCGAAATGTCTATGATGGATGAGCTCAACTATTTCCTTGGTCTCCAAATCAAGCAAAGAAAGGATGGGATCTTCATCAATCAAGCCAAGTACACAAAGGAACTTATCAAGAGATTCGGGCTTGAAGGAGGTAGAACTAGCAAAACTCCCATGGCAACAACCACCAAGCTTGACATGGATGAACAAGGTAAAAGTGTAGACATTAAGCTTTATCGTAGCATGATTGGTAGTTTATTGTATTTGACGGCTAGTAGGCCGGATATTATGTTTTGTGTATGTCTTTGTGCTCGTTTTCAATCATGTCCTAAGGAGTCTCATTTAGTAGCGGTAAAACGCATTATTAGATACCTTAAGGGCACAATTGAAATGGGTTTGTGGTATCCGAAAATCAGACTTTTGAAATGAAGAGTTTTTCGGATGCCGACTATGCGGGTTGTAGGGTAGATAGGAAGAGTACAAGTGGAACATGTCAATTTCTTGGTAATTGTCTTGTTTCTTGGTCTTCCAAAAAGCAAAATTCGGTAGCCCTTTCAACCGCCGTGGCGGAGTATGTTGCAGCCGGAGCTTGTTGTGCACAAATTCTTTGGATGAAACATACTCTCCTTGACTATGATTTGCATTTTGATCATATTAAAATATTTTGTGATAATACTAGTACTATTCATATGACTAAAAATGCAAATCAACATAGTAAAACTAAGCACATTGACATTAGGTATCACTTTCTTAGAGATCATTATGAGAAAGGTGATATTGATATTGACTATGTTTCTACCGATTTTCAACTTGCCGATATTTTTACGAAACCTCTAGACTATGCTAGATTTTCTTTTATTTATGGTGAGTTGAATGTTTGTATTATGGATTCTTGAAGAAAATTTTTTTTTATCTTGTTTACTTTATCTTGTTTAACCCTTTTTGATGTATGACAAAAAGGGGGAGAAAAAGTTAGTTTGTTTTGGTGTTTTGAATACTAAGTTCTTACTTGTGTTTTGTATAGATTTTATGCTTTATGTATAGTGTCATTCATAGTAAATTCTTTTATACATAGCATAATTTGAGGGGAGCTTCCAAGCTCCTTCCCATATCTTTTGAAATAACTTATATGTTTTGTCATCATCAAAAAGGGGGAGATTGTTGGCCCAAGGTTACAATCACCCGGTTTAGTGTGTTTTGATGATTACAAAACATATGTAGTTATTTGTACTAATCATGTTTGTTGTTTTAGTATGTTTCAGGGTTCTAATGATTCTAGGAGCATTCTTCCCTAAAGGAAGGTGTTTTGACTCAAGTCACCTCATTTCGGGCTCAAGTATCAAGCTTGCAAGATCATATGAAGAAGCTCACTTGAAGATCTTGTAGTCCTTTAGAACCAATGTAAGAAATGAAAGAAATAGTTTGTTAAAGTTTGGGGTTGTAGAATATTGGCTATAGGATACACACACACATTTTCAAAATACAGTTTTTAGTTTTGGTATTTATTTTAAGTTCATGCCTTGATTCTTATACATGATTCCAAAATCTTTACAAATTCTATATCTTATTTACACCATGTATAACTATCTTTTACAACATGATACTTAACTTCATATACCTACAAAATTATCTCCAAAAATTTTCGAGTTCAAAATTTCTTCCCAGTTTTTCTATTTCAGGCTAAACCGGCCGACCGGACCGGTCGACCGGATCATGTGTCCAGGACGTGCACGCTTGTGCACGTCTGTCAGTCGGCCGACCGGTCGCCCGACCTGTAAACCCCAACTCTCTGTTAATTTCGGTCGGCCGACCGGCCGACCGCCTATACAAACTGTGTTTCCTTCTCTTTGCCGGTCGGCCGACCGGTCGACCCGAGCCCAACGGCTATTGCCAGCAGGACTGACGGTCGACCGGGCCGGTCGACCGCCAAGCCTGCCAGCTGCCAACGGCTATTTCCTCTTTGGTGAAATTCTGAAAATCTGTTTAGACTGTTTTTGTGGCAGATTTTTTTTAAGTATTGTGGATTATTTTGGGATCAAATAAGCTTAATTAAAATATGTTTTAATCCCTTCCTCTCGCTATAAATAGAGGAGATAGGTCTCTTGCAAAGAACCAAGAAAAATCCCTAGTTTAAAAGTTTTCAAAAGAAAGAAAAAGTTTCAAAGCTCTCAATTCTCTCTTGCATTCTTGGCTATTGTTTTTCAGTTGTGTTCTCAAGCAAGTTTCATTTACAACTGAGTTTGTTTTTCTCACTACACTTCTAGAGCCAAAATTCCCCTGCTCATTCTATAAGGAAGTTGTAAAGAGAAAGTTTGTAAGAAGTTTGTGATCCTTTTGGTGATCACTTGGCTACTTGTTCCTTCTTCTTGTTCTTGTTGAGATACCTCTTCGGTAGAGGTTTGTAAGATGTGGAGTTCGGTACTCCGGTCATCGGTAGACCTTGTAAAGTCCTCGGTGGATATTGGAAACCCTTCACGGCGGTGAAGGCGGGGAGTAGAGCGGTGGCCCGAACCTCGAAACAAATACTTTGTGTTTGCGATTGATTTTCTCTTTGCTCTCTATTGCTCTTACTTTCTTTCTTGTGTTATTGTTATTCTTTCATACCTTGTGATATATCTTGTGTGCATTTCATTGTTGCTTCCAATTCATTTCTTGCCTCATTGTCGATCATTACTCATACAACAAGATTGCAATACGCACCTCAAACTCATATCTAGAGGAATCACGAGGAAGGAGTTCAAAACCCTTCACCGGGTATTCGGCTCTTAGTCTTGTTTTGAGTGATCATTGCATCATTCATTCATACTTGTTTTAAAAAGATTGTTAGATTAGCATATACACCTATTCACCCCCCCTCTAGGTGTTTTCACAACAAGCCGTTAAACCTTTAGGTTTCCCCTAGAGGACGAGTTTTGTCTCGTGAGGGTTTTCAGCGGATTACACCCACAAAATCCAAAAAGAAAGGGAAACAAAGAGTTAGTATTTTCGAAAAGCATTTTGAAAGAGAAAAATATTTGAAATATAATTGTAAGATTTAAGCAATCTATAAGTTATAGGAAAACTGAATTTTTCATTCCTAAACTTAGTCTTTATTCAAAAATTTGTTATCAATCAAGGTAAGGAGTCAAATTGTGCTTCTCATTTAGTCTATTACTTTCCCTAAGTCATATGCACCTTGTGATCGTGAAAATTTTGACGAAGGGTTCATTAACTCTAACTCTTATGCCTTATTTATTTATATATATATATATATGTTTTTTTTCTTTTTCGGTGGTATTATTCCTTAGTTCTATTAGGCTTTCTAATCTGCCCATGTAACGAGCCTTTAATCGATGACTTCCAAACTAAACGGTCTTAGGACACCGGGTGAGAAAACAACCCAAGGACTTAAGGACTCGAGCAAACAAGGCCACAAAACTAAGGATTTTATTATTTGAACCACTTTTAGGCGTGATTCTTATGCTTTATTAGGCACAAATACCCAGCTTAATCAGAGAATTTTTATATATATTTTTTTCTCAAACTTATCTAATCATCTTTCGCATAAATACTAAGGCTTGCTTAGGCCAAAGCACCTAGCTAATCAATAATAGATTTGTTTATTTTTTTCTTTTCTTTTATAAGGCATAAGAATCTTTATTTTTGAACCCTAAGTGTGTAAGTATATGAAGTGTGCATATTTCATCAAGGTAAAGATCAAGACTAAATTACTTTGACAAATTATCTTCCTAACCTAAAAATCAAACAAATAATCTTATTTTGACCAAGTATAAGAAATCCTAATTTGGATTTTCCTATTCCTTAAAATTAACTTAATTTCTTACAAAACATATGTCAAAATATTGTTTCTATTTTAAAAAGTTTTTAAAAGTAAAGAAAATGTAAATATTTTTTATTTGTTTTAAAAGGAAAAAAACTAAGTTATGTTAGACCCTCCCCACACCTATCTCATGCATTGTCCTCAATGTATGAATTAATGCATAGATGCATGAAAAGAAGAAAGGGAAGGAAAATGTTATCTTAAGGTGGTGGTTCCGGTGGTGGTCTGATTGGTCCACGAAATGAGGCCCAATCGACTTTTTGTTGGGTTCGGAGGAACCCACCAGAAATATCTCTAATATAACCCATTAAATGATGAATCCGTAATGGATTTTATTAAATATTTGACCCATCTAATTTACAAATTCCATAATTGATTTCGGAGTCAAATTTGTCAACCACCTTGTCCCAAAATGGAGTATGAAATGATAGAATGATTGACTTAGACTCAGGAAGTATAGGAACTAATACCGACTCAGGAAGGTGACTTAAGTCAAGTAAAGGTTCAGGAGTCGAGATTGGTTCAAGAAGTGTGTCCAAGTCAAGAAGTTGAAACTCAAGTCCACATTTATTTTTCAACAATGGAATGTGACTTAATATTGGTGATTCAAGTTCAAGAATGATAGGTGGGGGAATCAAAACTGACTCTAACATATTACTCAAGTTTGGTAACAAAACAGGAGTCAATATTGATTCAGAAAGTTGAACTGGATCACAGATTTGAGAATCTAGGTCACATATCTCATTGAATTCAATATCAAAAAAAGTGAGAACTTGCCAATTTATCAATAAGATTTTCAAAAGTGTAAAATTGGTCAAGTTCAATATGATCATCAAAAATGGGTGATTCAATTTCATGATGAAATGGCACAGGATCCAATGTTGACTCGGGAAAAAGATTGAAATCAGGTGAAGACACCGGAGTCATTATTGAATCAGGAAGTAAAATTGAATCACTAAGTTGATATTCATGATCATATTCATTTTCAAGTTCAATTTCGGGCAAGGGATAACTTGCCAAACTATCAATATTATTTGGAGTTTGGACAAGTTCAAATGACTGTTCTGAAATGGAACCTTGATTTCCAAAACAACCTGACTCATCGGCTCTAACAGGATGGTTAGTGACATCAGAACTGGTCAAACGGTGGGAACGTAAAGATTGGACCATCATTTCTATGTCGTGATTACGAGCAGTTTGAGCCTGAGTCATGGCTTCAAGAATCTCTTCATAGGTGATATGTTCATTGTTGTGTTGAAAAGATGAAGTGTTGTCTTGGAATTGGTAGTGAAATTATGAGTCCATCAGATTTTGGGATTTGTGTTTGGACTCACGCATACTCATTTCTAAAATTGATAGTTTTCTATTTTGGACTGGTGGATCTGAGTATGAATCTTGAAAATATTGTGGACTAGGTGGAGAAGGAGAACAATTTGGTTGAAAATTGGACTCGGGGTAGGTGAATCCCCACTGACTCTATGAAGAGTTGAAATCGTTATGAAAATTATGGTTATAAGATTGGGGACATGGGTTATATTGATTCAGATAAGACCAATCCGGCACACTAAGTTGGTTAAAGTTATGATATGCCGGGTTGGTAATATCCGAAAATGAAGTCAGTGTGTAATATGGATTACTATTAAAGTTGAAAAAATTGTTATTATAAGCCATATGACACAATAGAATAACAAACAAAAAGAAAGAAAAACAAACAAATAAGAAAATAAAAAGAAAAAATTTTAACCTAAGTTAGGGTAGACCTATGACCTAGACGACTCCTAACTGGTTAGACTGTCCACGGGAGGTCCAATGCAGACTTTGACCACAAGCTAATCAGCCAGGTCAGGGCAAGGTTGGTGGGAAGTTTTCCGTCAAAGACGTTCCTTAATTAAATAACCACCAACCTACGGGCTTTCGGCCCTTAATCCCTTTCCTAGACACTGATTTGGCAGGAGTCAAATTCTAACACCTTTCCCCCTTAGGATAATCTCCTAATTGAGTCCGAGATGTCCCTAGGGCCAACATCTACTCATTTTTAGTTAGGCTCGGGTTAGTGAGTGCTTGGAATCTGATTTTTGGGCGAAGGAAGGGTGATTAAATCCCCACCTTATCTTGTTAATGGGTGGTGCCCTAAATCAATTTGTGCAAGTGTACAAGATATGTAAATAAGATTCACTCAAAGCGATGTAAATCAACCAAGAGATGAGTCCTATTCTACATGCAATGCGAACGTACCTTGCTCCAGCACTCTTCAACAGTAAAAATAAATGAATTGAAAAGACACGTGCCTAAAATGCAAACGTCTAATCAATTTTTTATCTTTTTCAACATGTATTTTACTGTTGGTTTATTAGCAGGCTTTTGGTGATGGCATATAAGAAAAAACAAATTGCAGAAAACTAGAATTTTGCAAGTCAAGCAGCCCTGCAAAAAAACAACGTTAGTAGTCAACTCCTTTTTGTCGCGTATCCACGGCTTTGGCCGAGAAAACGCGGCAAATCAGAGGGTACTTGGCCTCTACTTTCTAGAGCAGAGGCCCAAGACCACTTATATGTTACTGCAATCTTATTTTCCTACTTTGCTTGCCCTATAACCTGCAACAGAGAAGAAAGTTCATTTTAGTTCTAAAAAATTTTCAATAAAAGTCAAATTTCAATAAAAACGTTACCCTCCCCGGCAACGGCGCCAAAATTTGATTGAAGCTAAACCTGCACATAAAAATAAAGAATTTCAGATTTAGAATGAAGATGTGCAAGTGCTCAATTCTTACCGCTATAGCAAGTGGCTATGCGGGTCGTGATCCACAAGGAGGGTTTTGCGATAGAAGCGTTCATGGTTCTTTATTGAAATCTTTATGAAAACAAAACGAAAGTTCTTCTTTGTTTTAAGAAATAAAAATTAAAGAAGAGTTAAAGGTTAAAGTTAAAAAGAAAGCGATAGATGAAGAAGGTGGAGAATCAGAAAGCGACTATGTACAAATGAGTTGGAAAAGAAATGATGAAAGATTTGGGAGATGTAGTGATCTATACTAAAGAAATAAAAGAAAAGAAAGAAGGTTGAAGAAATACTTACCTAATTTGCTTGATGACTTACTTGGAAACCTTTGCATGTTCTACCTTGCTTTGGAGGCGTTCAACGCATAGGTCATAAGATCAAGCTCAGTCCCTGTTCGCATTATATCATCAAGCTTTGCAAGAATGAAGTGATACGGATCTTGAGGAGGAGAACATCTTCATGAAGTATCGTTGGCACTCACAAAGGCTTTTGTATACTTATACTTCTGGATTCACTTGCAAGCTCATCAAAAACAAAAGAGATAGAGTAGAAAGAGGAATAAGGAAACAAAAGGAAATATGAACACAAAACAAAAACATTTACCTTTATTACTTGCAGAAACAATGGAAGAAAGGACGAGGGTACATCGGTGTCACTCTCAACATCAGCCTCTCTCCCTTACTTACATGAATCTTCATCTAACCTAAGCTTACATACAAATTACATAAAAAGAAGAGAAAAACCTAAACTACAAGAAATGAAAACTAGGCTAAATCCTATCTCTGCATGGTCGTCCCATTTTCAGTGCAAATACTGGCTTTTTATAGGCAAAAACCCAACCTACAGGATCCCGGAGAGATCGGGGGAGCAAACGCTCCCCCTAACTCCCAACCAAGCCGCGAAAATGCTGCTTTGGCTGCGTTTCTGCAGCTAGGGTGTGGCCAGGTGGCCACACCCTGTTGGTGGGTCTCCCCGGGTTTGAGTTCTGGTTTTATCTTGGGTTGGATTTGCAGTTTAGCTCCGAGATTTTGAAGAAATAGCCGTTGATCTTTGCTTCAATCGATCGATTCTGAGAGGATTCTTCTCAACCGGTTTTCAACCTCTTGATTTTGCCCTGATTCAGTGAGCTCAAATTAATTCTGATTTAATTTAGAATTTTGGTGGGCTTTGGGCTCATTTCTCTTCATCTCCTTAAAGAATGGGCCTGCAAATAAATTAAACATTTAATTAGGACAATGCAGATTTTATTCTATAATAAGTATGAAAATATGATACCAAATATGCAACATTAGCGACCAATCAGTGCACAAATGCACGCACCCAGTGTCGAACTCTGGTCGACTGAGCGGTCGACCGTTCTGACCTGAACTAGTGTCGGTCGACCGGCACAGGCCAAAAACTGAGATTGAAACAAGATTTTGAGGAGATTTGAAATTTTTCCAAAATAGTTTTGATTAGAGATATATATAAAATAAAATAGAGTTTGTAGGCAAAAGATTGTATTTAAAAATATTTTGTACATATTTATAGGAAATATTTTAGGAAAGACATGTGCGCAAAAACGTGTGTGTTGGATTATAGAGCTTCAAACCTTTTCACTATTCTTTAACAAAACTATAAAACTAAAAACAAATCTAATGAAGTCTTCTTGAGTCTTGAGCCTTGCAATGCCTTGCTAGAGCCTTCTCTTCTATGTTCCTTTCTTGTTGTGCCATATGCCTTATTTGCTCCATGAACCTAGAAATTCTTGCAAAAGCTAAGCAATGCCCTCCAAACATGGTACTAACCTGAAACTTATCTTGAACAAACTTATTAGTACCAAAATGGCTCTTGTTTATTTTGTTATCATCAAAACTCTAAACAAATGGAGAGTGTAACCTTTTGGGCCAACAGATTTGTGGCGCACTGACGGAGGCTCCGGCGAAGGCGTCCGGAGCCGGGAGGGGGTCGTTGGATAGAGCATCTCGCCATGAAGGGCCTGGGTGCATTCGCGCCGCCTACGGCGATCCACGGAGAGCTGAAAAATGGC
The DNA here is from genome assembly GCA_038442645.1 of Agave tequilana. Lineage (NCBI taxonomy): Eukaryota > Viridiplantae > Streptophyta > Magnoliopsida > Asparagales > Asparagaceae > Agave > Agave tequilana. The sequence goes on from JAVJIF010032311.1 coordinate 60,957, forward strand.
TCGGAGTAAGATGTTTCCCACACAATATATACACTACACTTGCACAACCAAATACCCATGCATCCTGTGATAACACCCACTCATAAATTATAGTACATGCATATATATTTCTACACCAACCAATCAAAATCACTCACACACATTATTCAAACACAGTGCATACAAATAATTAAGGATAGAGAGTGAATTGAGAGAGAGGGGACTCACGCACCAAGGAGACGCGGCCGTGGCAGGGGTGCGCGTGTACGGGGTTGCCGACGCTACGGAGATGTCCAGGGGGTGGAGCTTCGGCCATCAAAGGGAAGCTCGGGTTGCCAATGCCAGTGTGCAGCCAGGGAGAGGGAGCAAGGGGCTATCGTCGGAGATCACGAGCTGCCGAAGGGAGAAGATCGCGCTTCGACGGGCTGCTGGGGACTGCTGTGGCCTGGTGGTGCGACCATGCTGCCGGTGGGATCTCGCCAAGGAGAGGAGGCAAGGGGGAGATCTGGTTGCTGGGGTTCTGCCGTGGGTTGTCGGAGACCGGGGAAGTGCTGGCCGGGGTGCGGGAAGGTGGAGACGGCCAGCAAGGAGAAGTTACAGCCTAAGGAGAATGAGAAGGTTGTCGTGGGCTTGGGGTTGTCGTCTGATCCGATGGAGGAGGTGTCGCAGAGTTCCGGCGGAGGGCTGCGCAAGCCTGGGGGAGGTAAGGCGGCTGTGAGGTTGGGAGATGGAGGATGAGTTAATTAGGGTTGATATTAGGTTAAGAAGAAGATTTATATAGGGTATAGTTGTGTTGTGGGTTTCGGGTTTGGCCTAGCGGGTCTGGGTCTTGGATTTGATAATGGGTATTGGCTGTGAGGGTATGGAATGGGAAATAGGGAAGGAAGAATACCACAAATAATAATAAATAAATACAAACTATAATAATATTAATTAACAATAACAATAACCATAATAATGATATCTCTAATAATATCAATAAGAAATAATAATAATCTTAATAAAATAATAATAGCAATAAGTAATTAGTATAGATATGAAATAATGGTAATGATATATATGCCAAATTACCATTTACCATTCCAAAAAATAAGTTATTTATTTAATAATGCAATAAATCATAAATCAATTTAATTATTAATAATAATAAATTTAATCAGTAAATTAAATTAAATACTTTAGAAAAATAAAGTACAGTATTTCTGATTAGGGATATTACAGATTCTAACGATCACTGGAGTTCGATCAATCGTCCAATTCTCTGAATGCACCTCTATTCAGGAGTACATATTCAAATCAAGATATACTCTATAATTATTTTTAAAATAAATTTTCAGTTGGTTTGTGACTGAATTCATTTTGATATTAAACAAAATCCAACACAAAATCCCTCCAGCACGTGCACCGCTCCTCGCCGATGAATTCTCGCGCGAGCTTGAGCCTTGACCGGCCCCCTTCTAGCCCTCACTTCAGGCTGCCGCCTTACCCCCATTGATCGCCACCCGCCGCCACCAGTCGTGAGCAAGAAGATTGAGCAAAAAGAGAGTGAGTAGAGAAGGAGCTAGGAGAAAGACAACCAGAATAAGAAAGAAGAAGATCAAAAGAGTGGTATGGTGTGAATGAGGGATTTTTTTTTCCCCTCTTATTTTCACCTTATAAATTTTTGTAAATAATTTTTTCATAAAGCCACCTAGCAAGTCCTAGTTCCTATGACACCTCATGCTTCACCACCCTCACCCTTGACTAAGCCACTTCATTTCTCCACTAACCTTTGCCTTATGGTTATTAATTTGAAATGGTAGTGGAGAATAATACATGATAGGGTATAAATACTTGTATACAATTAGTGTATACAACCATACATATGTATATATAAGTAATCATACATATATACACACAAACTCACCCACTAAGTGTACCTATCCTCCTGTGCATATAATTAATTTAGGGATTATCAGTTAATTACACAAAAGTTATAATCACAAGGATCACTGCATTAATTATAATCATGAACCAAAATTTGAAAATTAGAGAATTATTCCATGGCAAAAAAAAAATTTGAGCGTCACCAAAGTTATGTAGAATAGAATTAGAAAAAAAGTGAAGAAATTGAGAAGAAAATAAAAAATTGAAAACATAAAATTAAAAGGAAACAAAAGACTACTCAAAGAATACATGAAAAATTAAAATGAATACTATATTAAAATAAATTATATATGAATAAAATACTTTTCTATTAATGATAAAAAATAGAATAGAAGAAAAAAATTAACAAAGGAAAGGAAAGAGTTTGAAAAATAGAATAAATTCAGAAAAATATAAAATAATAAATCAAAATATGAAAGAGAATAAAAAATTAAATAAGAAGAAACAATATAGAAAATAAATAACTAAAATAATAAGAAATAATAAAATAAAATTTAACAAAATTAGAATATTATCTGAAAAAAGTAAGAAAACTTTGAAAAGAAAAAATAAAAAAACTATAGTATTAGTCAACAAAAGAAAACGAAAAAGAGAATTGAAAAGTAGAAATGCAAAAAATCAGAACAAAATGCAATGATAAATTTTAAGACTTGTATAGTAGAACTAAAAAAAAGTCAAAAAAAATATGTAGGAAAATTAAAAAATATAATAACTAAAAAAAAAAGAAGAAAACCTAGAAAGGAAACAAAAGACTAATAAAGAAAAACAAAGAAACTTTGAAAGAAAAAATTATGTATGACAAGAAACAAATTAAATATTAAGAAAACATCATTTAACCAAAATTAAAGAAGGAAAAAAAGAATAATAAAAAATAAATTTTAAAAGGAGATAATAAAAGTTTAAAATAGGAAAACTTTAGAATAATAAATAAATAAATTAAAACTATATAAAGAGAATTAAAGCTAAAAGAAAAGAAAAAATCTAGAAAGTAAAGATGTGAAAGAATATGGAATAATAAAAAATAAAGTATAAAAGAAAAATGAAAGAAATAAGTAGAATAACATCTGAAAACTAAATGAATAAAATTTAGAAACAAGAAGAAAATTAAAAAAACTCTGGAATAAAAAAAAAAAAAATTTAATAAAAATAATAAATGTTAAAAATATGGTGAAAATACACCAATAATAAATTATTAAAGTAAAGTGTAAAATCAGAAAAAAAAAAGTCAAGAAAAATATGGAGAAAAGTCAGAAAACAAAAGGTAATAAGAAATAAAGAAACAAAATGTCAAATTGATAAAACAGTAAATTATGGAAATTTCAAAAGAAAATCTCTACAAAAAGGAAAAAATAATGGATAGGAAAAATAAAGTAAAAAGAATAGGTAGAAGAAAAAGAAAACAGGAAAAAGTTAAAAATACAAAAAGTAAAACAAACTCCTAAAATAGGGAAAAAGAGAATGAAAGGAATCGTAAATAAAATACAAAGGAAGAAAAAGAATCTGAAAAGAAAAAAAAATCTTAAAAAAGGAAAATAAAGAATTTATAATATGGATAGGAATTAAAAGTCAAAACAAAAAATTTAGTTTGAAAAAACAAAAGAGAAAAAAAGAAAAGAAAATTATTGAAAGAAAAGAATAGAAATGAAAATTTTATAAAAAATAAATAAAAAAATCTTTTAAAATAAAAGAAAGAATAAAAATGTAAGTTGATATCAAAACGAAAGAAAATAAATAAGTAACATAAAGAGTAAAAATATAATACAAACTTCTTTGTAAGCCAACCACACGTATTTCCCAGCCTATAATAAATTTTATTCTTAAAAAAATAAAATAAATCCACACAAAAAAAAAATCAATACTAGCAAAAAATTGAAGTGGGACACAACAAATTGAGACCTTTCCATCAACAATCTTAACAACAGTCGAGCATTCGATCATTAGGATTATTCTCAATAGTCAATCTAAACCTAAAAGAATTAGAAAAAATATAAACTAATCAAAAAATAAAGACATTTGCTAATGATAATGAGGGGGGAAAAAAAAAAAAAAGGACACTTTAAGCTGCCAAACTCAACTATGCAAATGTTAAAACTTAGATTAGAGATACCTTAAGATTTTGCTGTGAATTTACTGAGGATTTGCAAGGAATAGGATAGGTTTTATGTTTTTTATAGTGAACTTTTGAAGAAGTTTGAATATTATATTGTTTTTTGTGGGTTCTTGAGATTAGAGAAGTCTGATTAAAAGTAAGAATTCTCAAGAGAGGAGGGAGCAAAGAGAGAGAGAGAGAGAGTAAAGAGCGAGCACAGAGAGAGAGAGAGTAGAGAATATGAATTCAAAAGAAGGGAGTGCAAAAGGAGAGAGAGCAAAGACCTTTTTTTCTTTTTTCTTTAGAGATGATGCACGCGCAGGTGGCAACAGCCAAAGAGAAACCCCAACGAATAGAGAGAGATTCACCAAAAAGTACTCAAAAGACAAGAATAATAAACAAGAGAGAAAAGTTAAACACAATATTTAATGAGGTTCGGTAATTTGCCTACGTCCTCGGGGCAAGAGAGAGATCTTATTGATTCAACAATCAGTTATAGGTTACAATTAATAGGGCTCTACCCCTTTATTTAAACCAGATAATCTTAAAGTTTTAGGAAACTATAATTGGATCTGACTCCTGATCGGAAATGAAGTCCGAATCCTAATAGGAGAAGAAGATTCGTTTATCGGTCGATTGGACGGTCGACCGACCCCATCTTTGGTCGATCGGTCGGTCGACTATCGCCAAAAGAAAGTTGGTGCATGACAGTCGGTCGACCGCTCCGATTGACCGTAGCTTACTTCGGTCGATCGAACGGTCGATCGAGCTGCTGCTGTGCATGCTGTGCATGCCGGTCGACTGAGCGGTCCGCCGACCTCTGTTCTGGCATGCTGTGGACTGCATTCTCGCTCCTTCTGGGCTCTGATTTCTGCATTATCTTTTCTGATGAGTTAAAAAAACTCTTCCAGTAAGCTTTTATCTCCTTTCTCCCTATAATTTTCCACCTCGGTGAAGATTTCTCAAATTTGAGTCGAACTCAACACAGTACAAGTCTACTCGAATGGGGTTGCACCTATGTGGCTGCCTATGTACCTTGCCCAAGGGATCAAACCATCTATATTTCATCCAAACAAGCTTCATCAAGCTCAAGCAAATGAAGGATATAGAGCATCTCTTTATAATGTATAAATTTCATTTCCTAAACCACCTTGGTAAGTATATTGGCGAGATTCTCCTTTGTGTGAATCTTTAGTAACTCAATGTCACCTTCATCAAGAATCTCCTGAATAAAGTGAAACCTGACGTAAATGTGCATTATCCTTGCATGATACACCTGGTTCTTTATCAAATAGAGAGCACTCATGCTATCACAGTTGATCTACAATAGATCCTGATCAATTCCCCAAGTCATCGAGCAATTCTTGAAGCCATATTGCCTCTTTCATAGCCTCCATCATGGCCATGTACTCGGCCTCTCTAGTAGACAATGCAATGACAGACTATAGAATAAAGCGCCAACTCACCGATGCTTGAGATAATGTGAACACATATCCAGTTGTAGACCAGCATTTGTCGAGGTCTCTTGCATAGTCGGAATCAACATATCCGGCACACTCCTGCTTACCCATAAAATCCTTCTCAAATACTAAACCAATGTCTATGATACCCTTGATGTACTGTAGAACCCACTTTACTGCCTCCCAATAACCCCTCCTGGGATCATGCATATATTTGTTAATCATCAAGACAGCTTGTGACAAATAAGACCTTGTACACACCATTGCATACATTAAGCTACCAAATGCGCTAGCATACGGCATACGAGTCATGTACTCACGTTCGTCAACAGTAGTAGGAGATATAGGGGTTTTTAACTTGAAATGAGAAGCCAATGGTATACTTACAGATTTCGTATTACCGTTGATGTTGAACCTCTAAAGTACCTTCTGCAAATACCTCTTCTATGTTAAGCTAACCTTACCACTCTTTCTGTCTCGCTTAATCTCCATGTCTAGCACCTTCTTTGCTTCACCAAGATCCTTTATCTCAAACTCGGAAGACAAGTCTTTCTTCAATTTATCTATTGCGGATCTGTTATTGGAAGCGATGAGCGTATCCTCTACATATAACAGTAAATAGATGTACTCTCTATCGGGTAGCTTATTGTAATACACACATGGGTCATAATGGCTAGTGTGTATCTTTTTCCTTTATGAAGCTATCGAAACGCTTGTACCACTGCCTAGAAGATTGCTTTAATCTATGCAATAATTTCTTCAGCTTACATACCATATTCTCTTTTCTTGCAGTTTTGAACTCCATCGACTGAGACATAGATCTCCTCTTCAAGATCACCATGGAGAAAGGTGGTCTTCACATCGAGCTGATCAAGGTCTAACTCATATTGTGCTACCAGCGCCAGCAAAATCTAAATCGACGAGTGCTTTACAATAGGTAAGAATACCTCATTGTAGTTAATGCCTTCTCGCTGTGTATAACCTTTATCTATGAATATGGCTTTATAGCGTACAACATCATCTTTAAGAGATCCTTGTTTCTTTGCATATACCCACTTACAACCAATTGCCTTCTTTTCCTTGGGCAACTTTGTCAGTTCCCAAGTATCATTCTTGCATAGAAAACTCATCTCTTCCACCATGGCATCCTTCTATATCTTGGACTCTGAACTGATTTTAGCTTCCCTATATGTTTACGAGATTGCCTGTTCAATGACTAGAAGAGCATAAGCCATAATTATATCTGTAGTGAGCCAACTAGGATTACCTGAATTTCTTCTGATTTTTCCAACTGCAATGGATTCATGGACATCAACCATAGCCTGTCCTTGATCATCATCATTATCAATATCCTCATCGGCTACATGATCACTACCCTATGTATCCGTGGGTGTGATCTCCAATGATACTGACCTTTTTAGAGATGGTGAAGTAGCATCACTCTCCACCTGCTACTATACCCTTTTTGTCTTCTCAATCTCCACCTACTAAGAGATTGTAAGCTTCAACATTGAAGCCTTATCGAATGCGACATCTCTGCTGAGGACAAACTTCTTGTCCTTAGGATCAAATCTTATAGCCTTTTACTCCTTTCTTGAATCCTACTAACACACCTTTCTTCGCTCTTGGGTCTAATGTGTCTTTCTTAACATGGCAGTAGGCCGGCACCCAAATACTCTTAGCGAATTATAATCCTGAGCAGCTTTCCCTGACTAAAATTTCAGAGAAAATTTACTTCCTATCGCAGACAAAGGCAACCTGTTAACGAGATAGCAAGCATATGCCAAAGCTACAGCCTAAAAACTCTTTGATAATCCAGTATTGGATAATATACATTGGACTTTTGCTAGCAAAGACTTATTCATCCACTCGGTTACCCCGTTTTGTTGCAGCGTTTTTCTTAGTGTAAAGTACCTTACTATGCCCTCATCACGACATAATTTTAGGAAAGGATCACTCTTATACTCACCTCCATTATCTGATCAGAGCACATTGATCTTCCTTCTCATGCTTTTCTCCATATTCTTCTTCCACTCCACAAATAATTTTAGGACTTTCCTTTTGTGCTTCATGGTATTAGTCAACATCCACCTAGTATGTTGGCCCAGAGGCCTTCAACTCTAGTTTTGATGATGATTAACTCATGTAGTTATAGTTTACCAATAATCTTGTGATGTTTAGTTTCAGATACTTAACCAAGATATTAGTAGGTGATTAGCTTCAACAAAGGTGTTTTGAAGCTTTCACATGGTGATTTAAGAGCCCGAGCGTCAAAGTTCATATCTAGCATTCATTGGAGTCAAGCTCAGTGGATCACGTTTGGATCGAGTCGACTTGGAGACGCACTCTACAAGAAGACTTCGGTACAGTGTTTAGTTTATAGTTTAGATCCATTTGTTAAAGATTAGATAGTGTGATATGCTCAAGTTTACAACACACACATGTTTCATGTTTTGGTTTCGGGTTTAATCGATCTTGGTTTTCATGAATAGATAGAATCAAAACAAGTTTACATGGTTTAATGTATATTAGATTTGTTCTATATACATTTATGCTTCAACTATTTAAACAAACTTAGTTTGATAGTCTATTTCATGAGTTTGGTGTTTTGGTATTTTAACAAAACGTATTTTTGGATTTTAAGTCAAAAACAATGATATATATATATATATCTTTCATGTATATTGTATTATATCCATATACAACATGCTTCAAGTTATTTCAATATCATATTTTTGTATTTGGATGAGTTTTGGACAAAACGATTTTTCATCTCAAAAATCCAAGTTTTGGAAATTACGGAATTTGGTTTCAGTAAAATTTTCATAACACAAAAGAGTTCAAAATGTTTGTAACTTGGTTTGATTTTTACTCAAACAAGTTTGTATTTCAAAGAGAATATAAGAACTTATTTTTGTGGATTTTTAGAGATTTTATGAGATTTATTTGACAATTAAAAACCCAGTTTTCAAATCCCTTAAACAGCCCTGCCAGGCTCTGGCAGTCGACCGGGCCGGTATGAAGGTACACCTAGAGGGGGGGTGAATAGGTGTACGGCTAATCTAATAAACTAAATGTGGAAATTAAAACTTAATTACAACTACACTTAATGCAACCAACGAGTGTAGCCGAATTCCCGGTGAAGGGCTCTGGACTAACTCCACTTGATTCCTCTAAATAAGAGTTGAGACGCTATATGAAGCTCTCGTGGCTAAGCACAAGTGAGGCACACACCAACAAGCCAAGCATATAATATGAATGAGCAATATGAAATGATGCAATGGCACAATATAAAGAGAGAGAGTTAGAGTCAATGGATCAAACGCAAACAACGAGAATTGTTTCGAGATTCGAGTACCCAGCTCTATGTCCCCTCCTTCACCCAGAAGGATTTCCAATCCACCAACTTGTCCACACAGGACTCCCACACAGGGAACCTCCACTGAGGATTTAGGGCAAATATAATATGGAGTACACAACTCCTCTCTCAACCAAAATAACCTCTCACTAGAGGCTAGGCACAAAGCCACAACAAACACCACCTCACACAAGAGGGGTAGGCACTTAGCCAAAACAATCACAATTCACCTCTTCACTAAGAGGGATACCAACACAACCTCCACTATCAACCTCTCACTAGAGGGATACCCACAATCACCTCTCACTAGAGGGATATCACAAATAAAAGAGGGGTACAACACTTGGTGATTTCCACAACCACAAACTATCTTTCTCACAAAAACAAAGATCCTAATAGATAGGATAGTATGTAAGCTCAAGTGTGAGAAATCAAGGTGTTTGGAAATCAAATAACAAAGAAAAATACTTGGAAAAACACTTTGAATTTGATAGAAATGAAGAACAACACAAATATCCCAAATCTCTATTTTCTTTGATTTTTTCCAACCCTTGAAAACAAATGAAGATAGATCTTTTTGGCTTAAAAAACTCTTTTGAAAACTTGTGTTAAAACACTTGTAAATGGGAGAAATTTTGCTCTTAAAAATCTTGGAGAAAACCTCTCTCAAATGAGGTATTTATAACTCCCAAAGGAATCTGCCCGTTGGCAGCAGACTAGGCCAATAATGGCCTTCCGGTCGACCGGCCGGTCAACCGGCCAACGGTCAAATTTCTGACCGTTGAGCCTTCCGGTCGACCGCCCGGTCACCCGGGCCCTGAACCAGAGAGCAACGGCTCTGGTCGGTCGACCACCCTGTCGACCAGGGCAACCCGAGAGTGGGTTGCCTTCAGTCGATCGACCGCTCAGTCGACCGGCCAACTGATACGGCCAAGTGCACATCCTTGTGCACGTACGGTCGACCGCTACGGTCGACCGGCTCCTGGTCCGGTCGACCGAAACGGTCGACCGCCAGAGCCTGGCAGGGGATTTTCAGAACTGAAAAACTTGATTTTTAAATACAAATTAAATCCCATAAAATCTTCTAAAAATCCACAAAAATAAGTTCAGTATAATACTTTGATATACATACATGTGTGAAAAGTTTCAACACATATTTTAAACTTTTTGAACCATTTTTGTGACTTATAAATTTTGCTGAAAACCAAAAACTGTATTTTCTAAAACTTGAATTTTTCAAATGGAAATCCGATTTTTTCAAAACTCATCCAAATACAAAAATATGATATTTAAACAACTTTTAGGCATGTAGTATATGGATATACTCTAATATACATATAATGATATATATATATATATATAATATATATATATATATATATATATATATATATATATATATATATATATATATATATATATCAATGTTTTTGATATTAAATCCGAAAATATGTTTTGTTAAAACACAAAACTCCAAACACATGAATAGGCATATCAAAATAAGTTTGTCTAAGATATGAAGCATACAAGTATATAGAACAAATCTAATATACATTAAACCATGTAAACTTGTTTTGAATCTATCTATACATGAAAACCAAGATCAGTTAAACTAAAAACTGAAAACCAATAAACATGAAAACTTAAACAAGTGTGTGTGTTGTGAACTTGAGCATATCACACTATCTAATCTTTACACATGGATCTAAAACACAAAACTAAACTATGTACTAAAGTCTTCTTGACGAACTCCGTCTTCAAGCCGACTCGATCTAAACCGTGATCCACCGAGCTTGACTCCAACGAGTGCTATATATGATCTTTGACACTCGTGCTCTTGAATCACCATGTGAAAGGCTTCAAAACTCCTTTGTTCAAGCTAATCACCTACTAATATCTTGGTTAAGGATCTGAAACTAAACATCACAAGATTATTAGTAAACATAACTTCATGAGTTAATCATCATCAAAACTATAGTGGAAGGCCTCTGGGCAACAATCTCTCCCTTTTTGATGATGACAAAACTCATGGAGTTATATATGCATGGATTAAAGTAAAGCTTCAAAGAAGCTCCCCCTTAACTCATGCATCACAATAAATAATAATATATGGCAATGAAGCACATGAATTGATTAGACGGGAAAGGTGTTGTATTATGGAGTATAAAAATGTATTCGATGTACCCTTTCCTATCTCCGTTATAGCATAGAGCTATACCGAGTCGATTCTCAGGGAGAGCTAGCGATGGAAGCGTTACGGTCCGTAGTGAAGAAAGTAAACGAGAATTCTTCTATGCTTATAAGAATAAAAACAAATGGGAAAATGAAATGAAACGAAAGAATGGATGGATATATTCATGGTGGAAAATGTAAAAAGAAATCAAGATCAAGATTGGTTTTGGACTAACAACTAAAAAGAAAGTAAACTTGAAGAAGCAAACCATGACTAGCTTACCTTACTACCTTACCAACACTTACTAAACTCCGTGATAGTGAAGGCGTGCCTCATGTTGATTTCATCGGCGTAGGTTTGTCTTGCGTGTTGATCTAATTACTTTCTCATGTAGATGAAGGGTGGTTTAACCCATCGGAGAAGAGAAGACCATCCAACTTGCAAGATGAACTAAAGCAATCACCCATGAGTTAGTGAAGATGGAAAGGCTAGTGGTTAGCTAGTACATGGTAGAAAATTTAGCTACAAGCCATTAATGAAGAAAAGCAAAGCATGAAGTAAATTGCAAGAAAGTAAAGAAAGAAAGTAAAGAAAGCAATTAAACTAGAACCAAGCTCAAGTAGAGATGAAGAGAATGGATGAATCCTTGCATTGCTTCAAGTTGTCACTCCTTGATGTACAAGCTCTCTCTCTCTTACAACTCTCTCTTGCAATGATTTCTAGGGAAGAAGAAGAGGGATCTAAAGAACTAAAACCTAGAGAAAAACCTATGAAAATTACAACAACTAACAATTTCTCCTCTCTTCTCCATTCAGTCTTTTCTCGCAGGTCAGGTGCAGATATTTATAGGCTGAGAGAGAAGCTTCAAGAACCCTTTCTGTTGGCGCAAAATCCGGATCTCAACAACCTCCAAACTGCCGCGAGCGCGCGACAAAATCCCGGATTCTGCGGCTCAATCTGGGCCGTTGAATCGGATCTTTCTGGTACAGTTCTGTTACGAGGTTGTTATCCACGTGGCCTTCTGGAATCTTCAGTTGTTACGCGGATCTCTCTGGATTCTGATTTCAAATTTGGGCTTTATCTTGGGCTTGAAATTAATCTCTTTAATTATTGCTAATTAAAGTGATTATTGGGCTTTCTCTCATTTGAGTGTGGACCTGCAAATATATAGAGAAGATGAGTAAAAATCATATATTTATTTGCAATATGCATGGGGATTATGTGGTAAAATATGCAGAATTGAATACCAATCACACCCCCACACTTATTCTTTTGCTCGTCCCGAGCAAAGAAAAGAAAAACTATACTACCAATTTATTACACCACTTTCGCAGGTGACGCGATTGCACTGAGCGTGTGCAACAAGCCGTTAAACCTCTAGGTTACCCTAGAGGAGGAGTGTTGTCTCCTGAGGGTTTTCAGCGGATTGCACCCACAAAATCCATAAAGAAAGATGACAAATGTTAGTGTTTTGAAAATTCATTTTGAAAGAGAGACATGTTTTCGAACTATTTTTGCAAAAATATAAGTGATCTAAGGTCATAAGTCCACCTATAATCATTCTTCCTTAAACTTAGTCTCCATGCAAGATCTTGTCTTCAATTAAGGTAAGAATTCAAAATTGGATTGAATACTTTATCTTTCATAAAACCTAGATAGTATGCACACCGTGCTCAGTGAAAATTTCTGGGATTTCAACTCCAACCATCAAGCCATTTATTTATTTATATATATATATATATTTTTTCTACTTTTTTTTTCTTCCCTTAGTTTAGGCTTTCTAGTTTACCCTTGTAGCGAGCCTTTAACCGATGACTCCCAAACCAGACGGTCTTAGGGCACCAGATGAGAAAACATCCTTCGGGTTTAAGGTCTCGAGTAAAAAAGGCCACAAAACTAAAGGGGATTATTATTTCCTTTACCACCGTTAGGCGTGAATAATCATGCTTCTTGAGGCACAATTCTCCAGCTTAATAGGTGATGTTTTATTTATATATATATTTTATTATTATTTTTTTATTTATATGGCATTTTTGGTCTTTGTCTCCATCCCAAGAAATGTGTAAGTGTAAAGTGCATATTATCTAAGGCAAAAAATTCAAGATAAAAATATCTCACCAATTTTTCTTACTTAGCCTATAATTTCAAACAAGATCTATTATTTCAACTAGGTTTAAGATGTCATAATTAAGGCTTTCTTAATTCCTAAGATACATCTTAATTTTCTTAAAAATAGATCTAAACTTTGTCTCTTATTTCAAAAAGTTTTTTTTTTAATATATTATTTCTAAAAGAAAAGGTAAAATCTAAAAGAAAGTGGAAATTCTATAACAAAAATAAAATCTAAAAAGAAAATGGAAGACCTAAAAAGAAAAATAAAAATCCTAAAAAATAAAAAAGCCTATAAAGAAAATAAAAAAAATCCTATGTTAGTACATACCCCCCCATACCTATCTCATGCATTGTCCTCAATGTATGCAAGATAAAAAAAATAATGCATGAAATAGGTAAAAGGTAAGAAACTACCCCCTCTGTCGCTTTGGACCCGCGGTGGTGCTAGGTCCAGCCGACTGTGATCTCCTCAGTGTCGCCTCAATGTTATCTAACCTAGAGGATTGCTCCTCTACCTTTTTCCTCAGTCTCACTTGCCCCCTAAAAATCTTCTTCATGCCCTTCCAGATGGAGGACATGAAGGCATGTGTATCATGTGGGGGGTCCTGCCTCCAAAACTCAGGTTCATCTTCTTCCTCAAAACTCTCCTCAGAGGAGGACTCTACCGGTACATCCTCAGGCTGGACAGTAGGTGTCCAGACCGCATGCAAACAACTATTATACGAACTGGTAGGTCTCTCGGGTGCAACAAACACTCGGTCGAATGAATCAAAAACATCGTCTGGTAGGAAAGTCCTACATAGACGTGTAATCAAGATAGGATGGGAGTATTTGGCACCCCTAGTGCGTGAGGAATTGGCTATGAGTGCGTGGAAGATAACTTTATTCAAACAAACTATGTGTTGACGAGTCATTAAATCATGTATAATTTGCAACACAGGTCTGTTGAATGTGGAGGTGTGGTCTAGCCCTAAAATATTGCGTTGGATCCAACGTCCAACGCAATGAACATTTCTAAACATGGTGCTAGCCTTCAGCCTACGATCCTGCTCAGTACAACGAGCCCCCATAACAGTCATGTAATCTATAAGCGGAAGAGGCTCGCTGTGTTGTGTGATGGATGGGACAGTAGTGACTTCCTCAAGAAGAGGAAGCGTGACAAGTAGGTCTCCTGTGGGCATGTGTACAGTGAACTGGTACATGTGTGGATCAATCGATGCTTGGTCAAGATGAGTGTAAAACATTGTCACCAGTTCGGGACAATAAAATGCATCGGTCTCAGTGTTGTCGTACACTAGTGAATACCAATTCCTTGCCCTAATTCTCTCTAAAAATACATGCCCATATCCATTCACATCACATAAAATCCGCCCAAAGTCTTTCTCAATAAAATAGATGGTGCCATAATATGAATCAAGATCAAAAAGCAAGGAAAGATTTGGAATTCGAACCGCCCCCGGAATTCGTGGGGGGAAGAAATTTGATCTCTGCAGTGGGTACAGAAAAATCTGATGAAGATGTAGCACCAGATCGGAGAAAAATGCTGGAGATCGACTGGATCAGAAATTGGCGCTGCTCAGGAATCGTCAGAAAAGCCGCGGAAGCTCGGCTATTGCCGTGGAGTTGCGGCAGAGTAAAGAAATCTGAGGAAAGGAAAATTTGCAGTGGCGGCGCTGGAGAAGGATTTTTGTAGATCTGAGATTATGTTTTCGTTTGAGGGAGGAAATGTGTGGAAGAGGGGCTATTTATAGAAGGGAGAGAACTTTAGAATCCCACTTCTATCCCTAGGTTAAAAACGAATTTACCCTAGGGATTTGGAAGTTTTGAAAATAACTTTGACCCTAGGGACTTGGAATATGAGGAAACCTAGGAATTTAGAAAGATTTTGAATTTGGAAAGTGTGGAAACTCCTTTAAGCATAAAAATCCCTCCTCATTTTTTTATTTTTTTATTTTTAATTATTAATTTCTAAAAGAAGTGTAAAAGAAAGAAAATCTAAAAACTCTAAGTTAGTAAACCCTCCCCCACACTTATTTCATACATTGTCCTAAATGCATCATGATACATGTATGCATGAAACAAAATAGAGAGGGAAGGAGAAAAATTACCTTAAGGTGGTGGTTCCGGTGGTGGTCTGATTGGTCTACGAAACATGGCCCAATCATTATTACGTTGGGTTTTGAGGAACCCACCAAAAATATCATGAATATGACCCACTAAAAAGATAAATCCATGGAAGATTTTTATTAAGTACATGTCCCCATCTAATTTTCATTTTCCATAATAAATTTCAGAGTCAAATTTGTCAACCACCTTGTCCCAGAATGGTGTATGAAATGACAGAACGGTTGACTTGGACTCAGGAAGGATAGGAAAGAATACTGACTCAGGAAGGTGACCGAAGTCAAGTGAAGGTGTAGGAGTCGAAGTGAGTTCAGGAATTTGGTCCAAGTCAAGAAAATGAAGCTCAAGTCCACAATCATTTTCCAACAATGGGATGTGACCTACTATGGGTGATATCTCTTTACTTCCAATATTAAGAAATTCTAGCTCATCACCATACAATTCTTCGAAACTTAAGTCAACATCTTCCGATAGAATTGTACAATCAGTTTCAGAAGTAAAGAGATAGTGAGAATCTAGGTCACATTCCATATGTAGTTCAATACATGAAGAACTTGCCAATTTGTCAATAGTATCTTCAGAAGTATAGAATTTGTCAAGTTTAATATGATCCTCAAAGATGGATGATTCAACTTCATTATGAATTGGTACAGGATCCAATGTCGACTCCGGGAAAAGATTGAAGTCAGGTAAAGTTACCGGAGTCATTATTGAATCAGGAAAAAGGATTGAATCAAGAAGTTGGGGTTCAAGATCATATTCCTCATGTAGTTCAATTCCACAAAAATGTGAACTTGCCAATTTATCAATGGGACTTTCAAAAGTATGGAATTGGTCAAGTTCAGTATGATCATCAAAGATTGGTGATTCAATTTCAAAATGGACTGGCACTGGATCCAATACTGACTCGGGAAATGAAGTAAAATCATGTGAAGACACCGGAGTCATAATTGAATCAGGAAGGAAAATTGAATCATCAAGTGGAATTTCAGGATCATATTCACACTCAAGTTCAATTTCAGGAAAAGGAAAACTTGCCAAAATGTCAATGGGATCTGAATTTTTGACAAGTTCAGGTGATTGTGCTGAAATTGAATCTGGATTTCCAAGACTACATGACTCATCTTCTTTAATAGAGTGGCTAGTGACATTAGAAATAGGATGAGAATGAAGAGTTTGGATCATCAAATCTATGTCACGATTTCTAGCATTTTGAGCATGAGTCATGTCTTCAAGCATCTTTCCATAATTGATGACTTCATTGTTTTGATGGAAAGATGAAGTATTGTCTTGGAAGTGATATTGAAATTGTGAGTGTATCAGATTTTGGGATTTGTGTTTGGACTCACGCATACTCATTTCCAAAATTGATGGTCATTTATTTTGGACTGGTGGAACTGAGAATGTATCTTGAAAATGTGGTGGAATTGGAGAGGCTAATTTGGTCTTAAGTTGTTGCTCTGCCTCTAGTAGATTGGCTTCTATCCTCTTTAGTAACTCAGATTTTTCCTCAATTGGAGATTCAGAAAAAGGAGTATATGAAGCGGAATCAGGAAATGAATACTGTGGACAAGGTGAATATGGTGGACAAGGAGTTTGAAAATTTGACTCGGGGTACGTGAATCCCCAATTACTCGGTGAAGAGTTGAAATTATTATGGAAATTATAATTATTAGATGGGGGGTATGGGTCATATTGATTCGGATAAGGCCAACCCGGTGTATTTGGTTGGTGCATATTATAAAAACACCGGGTTGGAATTATCCGAATAGAATGGAGTTGGTGTGAAATATGGATTCATGTTCGGATGGAAAGAATTATTATTGTTGAATGCCATATCACAAACAATCACAAACAAAAAAGAAAAATCAAACAACAAACAAAAAAAAGAGAAAAAAATCAAAACCAAGCCAAAAGAAGGGTTGACCTAAACTTAGACGACTCCTAACTGATTAGACCGTCCACGGGAGGTTTAGTGTAGACGTAGACCACAAGTTAATCAGCCAGGGAAGGGCAAGGTTGGTGGGAGGTTTTCCGTCAGAGACGTTCCTTAATTAAGTAACCAGCAACCTTCGGGCTTTCGGCCCTCAATCCCTTTCCTAGACACTGATTTTATAAGAGTCTATTTCCAACACTTTCCCCCCTTAGGATAATCTCCTAGATGAGTCCGAGATGTCCCTAGGGCCAACATCTATTTTTTTATTAAATTAGGCTTGGGTTAGTGAGTGCTGGGATGGTGATTTTTGGGCTAAGGAAAGGGTAATGAAATCCCCACCTTATCTTATTTATGGGTTATGCTCTTAAAAATGAATTGTGCAAGTGTACAAAAATATATAACTAGAATTCACTCAAAGCATGAAAATCAAGCAAGAGATGATTCCTAGTCTACATGTAATGCAAAACGTACCTTGCCTCCAGCACTCTTCAACAGTAAAAGTAAATGAATTGAAAGACACGTGCCTAGAATGCAAATGTCTAAATAATTTTTAACAATTTCAACCAATTTTTACTGTTGATTAAATTAGCAGGTAATAGGTGAAAAATACAGGAATTCAAGTATAGCAGCAGATGTATTTTGCAGAGCTGAAGATCCTGCAGAAAAATGATCAGTAGTGAGCTCCTCCTTGCCGCAGAACCGCGGCTTTTGCCGTGGGAACGCGGCAAGTCAGAGGGATCCTGGTCTCTGCTTTCGAGAGCAGAGGCCCAGGTCCGCTTATATGTTTCTGCAATGCAAAATTTCCTGTTTCTTCAACCTGTAACCTGCAACAGAGAAGAAGATTCATTTAGTTCTTCACTTTAAAGAAAATCCGTTGCTTTCCCGGCAACGGCACCATTTTGATTAGACGGGAAAGGTGTTGTATTATGGAGTATAAAAATGTATTCGATGTACCCTTTCCTATCTCCGTTATAGCATAGAGCTATACCGAGTCGATTCTCAGGGAGAGCTAGCGATGGAAGCGTTACGGTCCGTAGTGAAGAAAGTAAACGAGAATTCTTCTATGCTTATAAGAATAAAAACAAATGGGAAAATGAAACGAAAGAATGGATGGATATATTCATGGTGAAAAATGTAAAAAGAAATCAAGATCAAGATTGGTTTTGGACTAACAACTAAAAAGAAAGTAAACTTGAAGAAGCAAACCATGACTAGCTTACCTTACTACCTTACCAACACTTACTAAACTCCGTGATAGTGAAGGCGTGCCTCATGTTGATTTCATCGGCGTAGGTTTGTCTTGCGTGTTGATCTAATTACTTTCTCATGTAGATGAATGGTGGTTTAACCCATCGGAGAAGAGAAGACCATCCAACTTGCAAGATGAACTAAAGCAATCACCCATGAGTTAGTGAAGATGGCAAGGCTAGTGGTTAGCTAGTACATGGTAGAAAATTTAGCTACAAGCCATTAATGAAGAAAAGCAAAGTATGAAGTAAATTGCAAGAAAGTAAAGAAAGCAAGTAAAGAAAGCAATTAAACTAGAACCAAGCTCAAGTAGAGATGAAGAGAATGGATGAATCCTTGCATTGCTTCAAGTTGTCACTCCTTGATGTACAAGCTCTCTCTCTCTTACAACTCTCTCTTGCAATGATTTCTAGGGAAGAAGAAGAGGGATCTAAAGAACTAAAACCTAGAGAAAAACCTATGAAAATTACAACAACTAACAATTTCTCCTCTCTTCTCCATTCAGTCTTTTCTCGCAGGTCAGGTGCAGATATTTATAGGCTGAGAGAGAAGCTTCAAGAACCCTTTCTGTTGGCGCAAAATCCGGATCTCAACAACCTCCAAACTGCCGCGAGCGCGCGGCAAAATCCCGGATTCTGCGGCTCAATCTGGGCCGTTGAATCGGATCTTTCTGGTACAGTTCTGTTACGAGGTTGTTATCCACGTGGCCTTCTGGAATCTTCAGTTGTTACGCGGATCTCTCTGGATTCTGATTTCAAATTTGGGCTTTATCTTGGGCTTGAAATTAATCTCTTTAATTATTGCTAATTAAAGTGATTATTGGGCTTTCTCTCATTTGAGTGTGGACCTGCAAATATATAGAGAAGATGAGTAAAAATCATATATTATTTGCAATATGCATGGGGATTATGTGGTAAAATATGCAGAATTGAATACCAATCATGAATCTAAACAAACATGTATGCAAATATAAGGAGATAAACATGCATAAACAAGCATGAAACACATCAAATTCTTTCTTCTTTTTGCAAAACAAAACAATATGCATAAACAAGAAATCTTTTCCAAAACATGCATATATACTGAAATACTTTTCCCCCTTTTGTCAATCATCAACAAAGGGGTTAAAGTAAACACAAAAATAATGTTCTTCCCACAAAGAGGTGAACTCAAATCAATCAATAAAGAATTATTATGAGATATACATTCATGTAGAGGAAGACGCTAAGTTAATTTCCCTACATACATGCATTACATAAAGAAAGAATGACAAGCCCTAATTCACATAACACATAATATGCAATGCATAAGAGGAGATGTGAAGCTCCCCCTACACACGTGTACCGCATAAAGAAGAGTTGTCAAGCTCCTCAATATAAGATACACTCGACATGAATCTATATGTAGAAGAGATGTTAAACTCCCATTGCATATAGGCAATATAAATCAAAACATTTTTGATTTTCTTATTAAAACAAAATTTTGAGATATCTTAGTAAATCAAATTTTAAGATATCAAATGTAAATAAATATTATAAATTTTGAATTTTAATCAAAAATAGAATCATATTGATACTAATAAAGATATTGAGGATTATTTTACATTTTTGATACCAATAAAAATACAAATTTTAAAAATAATGCATAAACTTATTAAAACATCAATTGAGATACCAATTGAAAATAAGGGTTTGATTCAAGCTTAGCATAAACAAACTTTGTGCTTTAAACAAGTAAATATCTTTGAGAATCAAGCACAAATAAATCATATATATATGTATGAAAATAGAATACCAATAGAAATTGATATTATTTGAAGTGTAAGCATGCATATATATAAACATATATATGAGTATACAAAAAGAGTGTCAATATTGATGCCAATTGAAATAATCCAATGATACCAATTGAAAACATAATATGATCAAGTGTATAACTCATATTACCTACCACCCATTTCATGCACAAGTTTAAAAAGATTTTCAATAATAAGCATACAAGGCATGGTCGCCCAACCAACCGCCCTTTAAATGGGTAGGGGTTTTCAAAAATAGGTTTGAAGATAAAATATGTTTGAAAACTCTACCATATGAAGAATACAAACTAGTTATATGAAAATTTTGAAAACTAGTATGAAATCCTTCGAGTAAGGAATAAAACAAAATTATATTTCATGAAAAACATGTAAATTACATGATCATTAAACACTCAATGGTCTATAAAGCACAAATTGTACTCATGAAAACAAAATCATGAGAAAGTATTTAAATGAAGTGAGTGTACAAGTTATGTGAAACACATTATCATGAAAATAGTCAATTAAGCTCAAAATTTCTTAAAATATGAAAATCATCAAAACTAGAATTCTTCAAGGTATATGTATGTCATGTACAAACTAAAGTATACATACATATCCAAAAATAAACGAGTCCACAAATGTATATGCATGAAGGCAAGTGGCTCAAGGATCTATATGTATGACTAATAGTTTGGACAAGATGGACATATACATGAAGTTAAAACACAAACATGAAAAAATATGTACAAAATGGGAATACAAGTCAAATGTATGAATCATCAAAACTAGATTATACTAGTACATCTAATGGGTATAAATGAACATTCAAGCACAAAACATATAATGATCTATTTGTGGCTCACTAGTTGTACAAGTATATATCCTAGTTTTAATGAAAACTAACATCCAATCATGTAATCATAACATGAAACATAGAAGTTAAAAATAAAACTCATAAACATCCATATGATAAATATGTATATACACATGCATTAGATCTAGGACATACACATTAGTTAAAAACAAAGTGAGATCACTAAATATAAATCCATATAAAACACGGGTGTCTCAAATAACTGAACATGTATATCACTAATCTAAATCTCATGGCATATAACATACTAATCATAAAACATCAAGACATGCTAAAAATGAATAATATGAAAGCATGTAAACATAAATGGGAGTTAGAGATCGTTACCAAAATAATGAAGGTAACTCTCCAAGTCTCCAAAACAAAGTGGTCCTCCCACCAAACTCCCCTTGAAAGTGATGCATCAAAAATGTCCTCATAAAGCTCGGAACGCATCCACTTCAAGGCATCATTGCTCTCACGTCATGCGAGAGCCCACATCTACATCAAAAAAAATAGGGGTGGTCTTTGGTACCTACACTCTTTTGGGTCCATTAGGGTTAGTTCCTTTCCTAACCCAAACAAATTTAGTTGCTAAATTTACATCATGAACTTTATCATAGCAAAATTTAGCAAGGTGGTCCTTACGTTCACAATGTGTACAAGTGTACACATGAGCATACAATGTGTGATGTGCATGAGCGTGCGAAGCATGTGTATGCCGTGTATGGTGTGCATGCATAGATGGAACTTGTTTCTTTCAAAACATAGATTCCAACCGTGTATGGTTCATGGCACAATGGCTCAAAGTGGAGCCCAAATAATTAACACTTTTCTTCAAAACATTTATATCATTTTTAATACTTGAAGGCAAAGTGGAGCATGCAATTTGTGAGCTAGATGGTGACTCTACACTAGCATGGCAAACATGTGTATCTAAATCATTTTTCAAACAAACATTTTTCTTTAAACAATCTTTCAATTCTTGTGAAATCAAATTATTTTATTTTCAAAGAATTATTCTCTTTTAATACAAAATCAAATTTGAAGTTAAATCCTCATTTTTCTTCAAAATATATTCACAATTATTTTTACTTTTCAAAATTTTGTTTTCATTAAGTGCAAGATCAAGTTGGGATTTAAGCGAGTCACTTTCACTTGAAATCTCATCCCTTTATTACAAAACAATCTCAAGTCTAGAAGATAAATTTTTATTTTCTTCTTTTAAACCAAGACTTTCCTTTTCCAAAAGTTTGTATTTTGAAATCAAATTTTCACATTTTTAGCAAGTTCATCATTCATGGCTTGTGCCTTTAAACACTCATTGCAATAGGAACTAGTGCTAGCATCTAGTTGAGTTTCCGATTGTACCTTAAGGGAGTCATTCCCTTAGACCATGAAGCAACATTCATTGGACTCGTCTCTCCTAGATCTCCTCATCTTATCGATAATCTTTAGTAGCTCGAGAGAAGTCAAAATGCTCCATACTGCAAAAGCCGAATCATAGTGAGAAAATACATGTAAATAATCTTTATGAAGAGATACTCTTAGTGCCTTTAGGGCTATTGCATTGGCCTCTATATGCTTGTTATCTTTAGGGTAGGATTCCTTAGTGATGGCAAGGTAAACATGCAAACCTAGGGCTTTTAAATGCCAACTCATCAAAATCTTTCATGTGTCAATTTTAGAGAAATCAAACACGGGAGGGCTATCCATTGCAAACTATATGTGTGCAAAAGCAAATGCAAATGATAGATTAGCTAACCAAGATCACACTCCTAGGTGGTTAAACCTAATATCAGGAGCATAGGCTCTGATACCAATTGAAGGTACACCTAGAGGGGGGTGAATAGGTGTACGGCTAATCTGATGAACTAAATGCGAAAATTAAAACTTAATTGCAACTATACTTAATGCAACCAACGAGTGTAGCCAAATTTCCAGTGAAGGGCTCTGGACTAACTCCTTTTGATTCCTCTGAATAAGAGTTGAGGTGCTATATGAAGCTCTCGTTGTTAAGCACAAGTGAGGTACACACCAACAAGCCAAGCATATAATATGAATGAGCAATATGAAATGATGCAATGGCACAATATAAAGAGAGAGTTAGAGTCAATGGATCAAACGCAAACAACGAGATTTGTTTCGAGGTTCGAGCACCCAGCTCTACGTCCCCGCCTTCACCCAGAAGGATTTCCAATCCACTAACTTGTCCACACAGGACTCCCACACAGGGAACCTCCACTGAGAATTTGGGGTAAATACAATATGGAGTACACAACTCCTCTCTCAACC
The DNA here is from genome assembly GCA_038442645.1 of Agave tequilana. NCBI lineage: Eukaryota > Viridiplantae > Streptophyta > Magnoliopsida > Asparagales > Asparagaceae > Agave > Agave tequilana. The sequence continues at coordinate 84,308 of JAVJIF010032311.1, forward strand.
AAAACAACCTCTCACTAGAGGCTAGGCACAAAGCCACATCAAACACCACCTCACACAAGAGGGGTAGGCACTTAACAAAAACAACCACAATCTACCTCTTCACTAAGAGGGATACCAACACAATCTCCACTATCAACCTCTCACTAGAGGATACCCACAATCACCTCTCACTAGAGGGATATCACAAATAAAAGAGGGGTACAACACTTGGTGGTTTCCACAACCACAAACTATCTCTTTCTCACAAAAATAAAGATCCTAATAGATAGGATAGTATGTAAGCTCAAGTGTGAGAAATCAAGGTGTTTGGAAATCAAATAACAAAGAAAAATACTTGGGAAAATACTTTGAATTTGATAGAAATAAAGAACAACACAAATATCTCAAATCTCTATTTTTCTTTGATTTTTTCAACCCTTGAAAACATATGAAGATAGATCTTTTTGGCTTAAAAACTCTTTTGAAAACTTGTGTTAAAACACTTGTAAATGGGAGAAATTTTTCTCTTAAAAATCTTGGAGAAAACCTCTCTCAAATGGGGTATTTATAACCCCCAAAGGAATCTGCCCGTTGGCAGCAGACTAGGCCAATAATGGCCTTCGGTTGACCGGCCGGTCGACCGGCCAACGGTCAAGTTTCTGACCGTAGAGCCTTCCAGTCGACCACCCGGTCGGCCGGGCCCTGAACCAGAGAGCAACGGCTCTCTGGCCGGTCGACCGCCCGGTCGACCGGGGCAACCCGAGAGTGGGTTGCCTTCAGTCGGTCGACCGCTCGGTCGACTGGCCAACTGATACGGCTAAGTGCACATCCTTGTGCATGTCCGGTCGACCGCTACGGTCGACGGCTCCTAGTCCGGTCGACCGGAACGGTCGACCGCCAGAGCCTGGCAGGGGATTTTTCAGAACTGAAAAACTTGGTTTTAAATACAAATTAAATCCCATAAAATCTTCTAAAAATCCACAAAAATAAGTTCAGTATAATACTTTGATATACATACATGTGTGAAAAGTTTCAACACATATTTCATACTTTTTGAACCATTTTTGTGACTTACAAATTTTGCCGAAAACCAAAAACTGTATTTTTAAAACTTGGATTTTTCAAATGGAAATCCGATTTTTTCAAAACTCATCCAAATACAAAAACATGATATGTAAACAACTTTTAGGCATGTAGTATATGGATATACTCCAATATACATATAAATATATATATATATATATATATATATATATATATATATATATATATATATATATCAATGTTTTTGATATTAAATCCGAAAATATGTTTTGTTAAAATATAAAACTCCAAACACATGAATAGGCATATCAAAATAAGTTTGTCTAAGATATGAAGCATACATGTATATAGAATAAACCTAATATACATTAAACCATGTAAACTTGTTTTGAATCTATCTATTCATGAAAACCAAGATCGGTTAAACCAAAAACTGAAAACCAATAAACATGAAAACTTAAACAAGTGTGTGTGTTGTGAACTTGAGCATATCACACTATCTAATCTTTACACATGGATCTAAAATATAAAACTAAACTATGTACCGAAGTCTTCTTGACGAACTCCGTCTTCAAGCCGACTCGATCCAAACCGTGATCCACCGAGCTTGACTCCAATGAGTGCTATATATGATCTTTGACGCTCGGGCTCTTGAATCACCATGTGAAAGGCTTCAAAACTCCTTTGTTGAAGCTAATCAGCTACTAATATCTTGGTTAAGGATCTGAAACTAAACATCACAAGATTATTAGTAAAATAACTTCATGAGTTAATCAATATCAAAACTAGAGTGGAAGGCCTCTGGGCCAACACGGTCGACCGACGTGCACAAGAACGTGCACGCTGACCAGCCACTTAGGCCGGGCGATCGAGCGGTCGACCGACTGAAAGTGCCCCACTTACGGGTGGGGGTGGTCGACCGGATGGTCGACCGTGAGGCTTGGCACGGTCGACCGATTGGTCGACTGGCCAGAGAGCAACTACTCTCTGAAATTGGCGCGGTCACCGGGCGGTCGACCGGCAGGCTCAATGGTCACTTTTTTGACCGTTGGCCGGTCGACCGGCGGTCGATCAGAAGGTCAAATTTGACCTTTCTGCCAGCCAATGGGAAGATTCATTTGGGGCCTATTTATACCCCATCTCTTGGCTGTTTTGGCTAAGATTTTCAAGGAGAAAAATTTCATACTCTTCTAGTATTTTTCAGCAAAAAGTTTTGGGTTCAAAATTTTCATTCTCTATCTGTTTTTAAAGTGTTTTTAATTCAAAGAAAATAGTCTTTTGGGAATTTGTTTTTGGTCTAAAAATTTTCTCACACTTGAGCTTATCATTCTATCCTCTCTATAGGATCTTTGTTTTTGTGGAAAAAGAAGTTGGTTTGTTGTCTTTTGATCACTAAGTTGTAAACCCTCCTACTTTGTGTTATCCCTCTTGTGTAGAGGTTGATTTTAGAGTGGTGGCTTTGTGCCCTATCCCTCTAGTGAGAGGTTGATTGGTGTTTGGCTTTGTGTCCATCCCTCAAGTGTGAGGTGATTGATTTGTGGTGGCTTTGTGCCTAACCTCTAAGTATAGAGGTTGTGTTTGTAATTGAGAGAGGAGTTTTGTACTCCCGGTTGTATTGCCCCAAATCCTCAGTGGAGGTTCCCTGTATGGGAGTCCTGTGTAGACAAGTTAGTGGAAATCCTTCTGTGTGAAAGCGGGGACATAGAGCTGTGTGCTCGAACCTCGAAACATATCTGTGTGTTAGCAATTGATCCACTTTCTCTTAACTCTCTCTTATTACTTTGTGCATCTATTCATATTGTCATATCATATACATGCTTGTGTTGTTTGTGTGTGCCTCACTTGTGTTTAACCACGAGAGCTTCATATAGCACCTCAACTCTTATTCAGAGGAATCAAAAGGAGTTAGTCCAGAGCCCTTCACCGGGAATTCGGCTACACTCGTTGGTTACATTAAGTGTTTTGGAATTTAGTTTTAATTTTCGCATTTTGTTCATTAGATTAGCCGTACACCTATTCACCCCCTCCAGGTGTACTTACAATTGGTATCAGAGCCTACGCTCCAGATATTAGGTTTAACCACCTAGGGGTGTGATCTTAGTTTTGCTAATCTACATTTGCATTTGCATTTGTATTTGCACACATATAGTTTGCACTCATGGATAGCCCTCCCATGTTTGATATATCTAGACTTGATATATGGAAGGTTATGATGAGTTGTCATTTGAAAGCCCTAGGTTATAAAGTTTACCTTACCATTATTAAGGAATCCTACCTTAGTGATAGCAAGCATATAGAGGCTAATGCACAAGCACTTAAGGCACTTAGAGCATCTCTTGATAAAAAGTATTTACATGTGTTTTCTCACTATGATTCTGCTTTTGCAGTGTGGAACATTTTGACATCTCCCGATCTACCAACGCTTATCAATAAGAAGAGGAGATCTAGTCGAGACGAGTCCGACGAATGTTACTTCATGGTCCAAGGGAATGACTCCCTTGAGGTACATTCGGACACTCAACTAGATGTTAGTACTAGTTCTCATTGCAATGAGTGTATGGATGCACAAGCGTTGAATGATGAACTTGCTAAAAATTGTGAAAATTTGATTTCAAAATACAAACTTTTGAAAAAGGATAACTTTGGTTTAAAAGAAGAAAATAAAAATTTATCTTCTAGACTTGAGATTGCTTTGCAAGAGAGGGATGAGATTTCAAGTGAATTTGACTCACTTAAATCCCAACTTGAACTTGCACTTAATGAAAACAAAATTTGGAAACAAAAAATGATTGTGAAAATGTTTTAAAGAAAAATGAGGATTTATCTTCAAAAGTTGATTTTATTGTAAAAGAAAATATTTCTTTGAAAAATAAAATTGATTTGATTTCACAAGAATTGGAAGATTGTTTAAAGAAAAATGTTTCTTCGAAAAATGATATAGATTCACATGTTTGCAATGCTAGTGTAGCTTCACATTCTAGCTTACCTATTGCATGCACCTCTTCTTCCATTATTGAAAATGACATATCTATGCTTAAGAAGAGTGTTGATTGTTTGGGCTCCACTTTGAGCCATTGTGCCATGAACCATACACGTTTGGAATCTATGTTTCGAAAGAAACAAGTTCCTTCTATGCATACACACCATTCACGGCATACACATGCTTCCTACGCTCACTCCCATAACACGATGTATGCTCATGTGTACACTTGTACACATTGTGGACGTAAGGGCCACCTTGCTAAGTTTTGTTATGATTGTATACATGATTCAAATTTAGCAACTAAATTTGTTTGTGTTAGGAAAGGAGCTAACCCCCATGGACCCAAAAGAGTGTGAGTAACAAAGACCACCCCTATTGTATTTGATGTAGGTGTGGGCTCTCACATGACGTGAGAGTGATGATGCCTTGAGGTGGATGGGTTCCGAGCTTAAAAAGGACAATTTGGATGCATCACTTTCAAGGGGAGTTCGGTGGGAGGACCACCATGGTTTGGAGATATGGAGAGTTGCCCTCATGGTTTTGGTAACGATCTCTTACTCCTCATTATGTTTGCATGTTTTTAGATCATTCATTTATAGCATGTCTTGTTTTTAATGTTCATTATGCCATATGTCATGTTTATTAGTCCTATGATATGCATGATTAGTATTTGAGACACCCATATTTATATGGACCCATATTTAGTGTTCTCACTTTAGTTTAACTAATGTGTATGTCCTAAATCTAATGCATGTGCATTTGCCATAATGATCATATGAGTTTTTGTTTTGATTTCTATGCTTCATGTTTAGATGTTAGTTTTCATTAAAACTTGGATATATACTTGTACAAATAGTGAGCCACAAATAGACTATTATATGTTTATGCTTAAACGCTCATTTGTACTTATTAGATGTACTAGTATAGCCTAATTTGATGACTCATACATTTTGACTTGTGTTCCCATTTTGTATATGTTTTTCATGTTTGTGTTTTAACTTCATGTATATGTCTATTTTGTCCAAATTAATAGCTATACATATACATCCTTGAGCCACTTGCCTTCATGCATATACTTTTGTGGACTCGTTTATATTTGGATATGTATGTATACTTTAGTTTGTACATGACATACATATACCTTTGAAGAATTCTAGTGTTGATGACTTTCATGTTTTAAGGAATTTCTTATTGAGCTTGATTGCCTTTTCATGACTATGTCCTTCACATAACTCTTATACACTCATGTTATTTGAGTTTTTCTCATGATTTTATTTCATGAGTCCTATATGAGCTTTATATCTTTTGAGTGTAAATTGTTGAGCGATTTTCATGTTTCATGAAATATATTTTTTTATTCCTTGCTTGAAGGATTTCGTTCTAGTTTTTCAAAATTTTCATATAACTAGTTCGTATTCTTCATATGGTAAAGTTTTCAAACATACTATATTTTCAAATTTATTTTTGAAAACCCCTACCCATTTAAGGGCGGTTGGTTGGGCGACCATACCTTATATGCTTATTATTGAAAATCCTTTTAAACATGTGCATGAAATGGGTGGTAGGAAGTATGAGTTATACACTTGATCTTATTATGTTTTCAATTGGTATCATTGGATCTTTTCAATTGGTATTACTATTGACATTCTTTTTGTATACTCATATATATTTTATATATGTATGCTTCAATTTCAAATAGTATCAATTCGATTGGTATTCAATTTTCCATACATATATATATATATGCTTTATTTGTGCTTACTATATCTCTATATCTTTGAGCACAAATTTTAATTATGCTAAGCTTGATTTCTTAAATGACTATTATATTTCAATTGATTATGTTTCAATTGTATCTTATATAAGCTTATGCATCATTTTGTTTGGTATTTCATAAAGGGGGAGAAAATTCATATTTCACCTTTTAATTGGTTTTGTTTACCTTTCGTATTTTACTCCCATACTTTATGAAAAATGATTGAAAAAGGATATTGATTATTGTTGATATCATATGCTTCTAATGAAAATTACTTTCAATTGGTACTAATCTTTACAATTGATATCAAGATTATCTATATATCTTTTAATTGATATCAAAAATTTTTGGTTGGATTCGTCAAAATGATTTATTTACTTACAATTGGTATTTAAATTTATGTTAAAAATATTTGTTTTATGTACTTTCAATTGGTATGATTAATTGATATCATGATGCACGAAATTGATATATATTTTTTAATTGGTATCATAAAGTTTTTATTTGATTTCACCCCTTATTGATATTTTTTTGTTTAATATAAAAAGGGGAGAACATTGTTTTATTGTTTTCTTTGACCCCTTTGTTGATGATTGACAAAAAGGGGAGAAGTATTTGTGAGTTTATATGCATGTTTATTAGTTTATTTGAGTTTCAATTTGTATCAAGAGCTTTTATTGTTTCATGCTTTGTTGTTTTGTTTTATTGATGTCAAGAAACTTTTGAGTTAAAATTTTTATTATCGGTATCAAGAGCTTGTATTGATTATCTTTCAGTTGGTATCAAGAATTTTTTATTGATTGGTATCAAAAGCTTTCAAGAGTTTTTTTATTGATTGGTATCAAGAGCTTTGTTATTGATAACGTTTTCAAATTGAAATTTTTATGGTATCAAGAACAATTATTTAAGAACATATTTATTTCAAAAAGGAAAAGGAATTTATTTTAAAAGTTTGGCATCAAGAGCATGTTCATTTCATTATTTTATGCATGTTGATGCATATTCATGTTTAGTATTCATTGCATATATTTATTGTTTATTGCTATGCATGAGTTAAGGGGGAGCTTCTTTGAAGCTAAACTTTAATCCATGCATATATAACTCCATGAGTTTTGTCATCATCAAAAACGGGGAGATTGTTGGCCCAGAGGCTTCCACTCTAATTTTGATGATGATTAACTCAAGTAGTTATAGTTTACTAATAATCTTGTGATGTTTAGTTTCAGATATTTAACCAAGATATTAGTAGGTGATTAGCTTCAACAAAGGTGTTTTAAAGCTTTCACATGGTGATTCAAGAGCCCGAGCGTCAAAGTTCATATCTAGCACTCATTAGAGTCAAGCTCGGTGGATCACGTTTGGATCGAGTTGACTTGGAGACGACACTCTACAAGAAAACTTTGGTACAGTGTTTAGTTTATAGTTTAGATCCATTTGTTAAAGATTAGATAGTGTGATATGCTCAAGTTCACAACACACACGTTTCATATTTTGATTTTGGTTTTCTGTTTTTGGTTTAACCGATCTTGGTTTTCATGAATAAATAGAATCAAAATAAGTTTACATGATTTAATGTATATTAGATTTGTTCTATATACATCTATGCTTCAACTATTTAAACAAACTTAGTTTGATAGTCAATTTCATGAGTTTGGTGTTTTGGTATTTTAACAAAACGAATTTTTGGATTTTAAGTCAAAAACAATGATATATATATCTTTCGTGTATATTAGATAATATCCATATACAATATGCTTCAAGTCGTTTCAATATCATGTTTTTGTATTTGGATGAGTTTTGAACAAAGCGAATTTTCATCTAAAAAATCCATGTTTGGAAATACGGAATTAGTTTTCGGTAAAATTTTCATAACACAAAAAGAGTTCAAAATGTTTGTAACTTGGTTTGATTTTTACTCAAACAAGTTTGTATTTCAAAGAGAATATAAGAACTTATTTTTGTGAATTTTTAGAGATTTTATGGGATTTATTGATAATTAAAAATTCAGTTTTCAAATCCCTTAAACAGCCCTGCTGTCACACCCCGCTTCCCAAAATACGCGGAAACGGGGGTCGCGACGAGAGTCAGCGACGCATATACGCAAGGAAAATACCCCAAGTCTAAAGTAACATGAACAAGCTATAAATCCAAACCAAAATCAATCAATAATCACTGCAATAATACATATAAGGCTACACATGATCTCAAATGAAATAAGGAACAGAATTGAAGCTAAGTGTGATATATATGAATCCAAAAATAATAGCAGGAATAAAGAAAGGAAGGAATACCAGAATCGAATAGGGAGAAGCTCCAGCTCTTCATTAAGTGTACAGTCTCATCGAACACCTGACAATAGAAACAAGTGTCCAATATCTGGACGTGCAAATCCAGGGTCGTCAGAAAGCGACCTGATGAGTGTTTGTGTGTAAAGAGGAGAACTCGTGCATACAAACAATGTGCATAAAATAATAACAAGAATAACTACAGACATAAGATTACTAAATAACATGATAAACAAGCAACTGAATAACCATAACATGAATAAGCACGCAGATAAAGACAAGTAAAACAACTGTAAACAACTGATGTCATGATAACGGGGAACGACTAATGTCTAGATAAGTAACATAGCATGTCACTAGTTTGGTATATAATCCGGTCATGGTTATAGTCATATGTCTATCACAGTGATATATATGTACAGTCAGGTGATTATAGTCAGTTACAATATGCTATAAACAATTTATTATTATTTATTATGTCAGCGAACACCAATTGCCACCTGTAATAGACGCATCCCATACTACGCCTAGTACACGTGTCAATCGATATCCTAAATTTGTTGAAATTAATAAAAGAGACATTGTCCATGTTTTAGGTGGGTCCCGTACATACCCAGAACCACGGCCCAGATGCCTGGCGCTGAACCAGGCCCTACCGCCAGGTAGTCAGTAATAGTAACAGTACTCACAGTATCATTGTGGAACAATAACAGATGGGATGTCAGTCATCCCCCGGAATCCTACAGTGGAACCGTAAGTTGGCTGCGCAACCTGTATCCTAGGTCCACCAAAAATACAGACGATGTCTCCTCCATCAATTTCCCCAATCCCAATGTAAGTTGTCCATTTATATTATTATTTATTCAATTCAGTTAAATCAGTCAATGTCCATATTACCTGAAATACTGGGATAACATGCTGACGGTAATAGTACATTAACAGTGATCGTATACACGGTGAACAATATCAGTAACAATGAACGGTAACAGTAACCGTGTATACGATGAATAGAGTTGTACCGAGTGTTACGGTCTAACAATATATTTTCCCAATAACTTCTAGTAAATGAACAGTATGTTTATTAGGTAGGTATTTTATATAATCAGTGAGGTTACTTAAGTGGTATCATGATGTCTAGGACCAGGAATATTATGCAAGGTTTCTTAAAAGAGATAAAAACATTCACAAGATAATTATTTTGTATTTAATACATGTAGGCATGGACTAGTAACTAACAGGCATGAAACATAATTGAGTTTGAACAATTATTTAAATGTATAATAATGTTTATTGAAAAAGACAAGACAAAACAGTCACGTGAAATAATTCTAAAATACTCAATGAGAAAATAAAGAACACTCACTAAAATGATGTGTTTTAGAACCGATTCGGTGTCTGGTCTTCACAGCATGAACCGGTACTAATCTCCGATCATCCCATAGGTCAGTTTTTTCAAATCGCCTGGCTATCAGGTCCATAACGAGCACAACTTCGAATTTTCTGTTACGGGTCCGGATTTCACCAAATAGGTTTAAAATGCTGCAACATGCAACCCAACCCACACATGAACTCACACGAATATAAACCCGTACACATACACACACCGCATACATAAACGGGTACCCAGCCACATATAATTTGTAATAATAAATAAATGTATATGTACATATTAAAATACCAGTATATTTTATTTAAACACTGTATTTCAAAGTAGGGATATTACAAAAACAATCAGGTAAATCATCAAACTAACCTCCAGAAGTAGAGTCTTCCATGTAAAGATTACTTAGAATTTCACTTCTGCTTGCCACAACAAGAACACAACTATCTGAAATTTCACTTGAAGTGGATCACTTATAAAAACACACAGCATATTATGCTTCATTTTTTTTTTCTAGGCACTTGACAAGAAGTGCCAACAATGCATACATCACATGTCCAATTATAATTTTAATGTAATGAAAAATATTTCAGTTAAGTAATAGTTTTAATATGGTATGCCATTCGTATACAATAGGACAAAAAGCAATAACCCAAATTAGGAATTAACAATTATAAAACTTATGAGAAGCGAACATACTATCATGGATCAGAACATATGAATCACAGTTCACAGACAATAAAAATATAGCATTAGTTAACACGATGTGAATAGCATGATCCATGCCTTGACAGGGGAAAGTCGACTAACCAAATGTGAATATTAGGAGGAAAATCAGGATAAGGTTCTCATTATAATCAAAACATATAAATTGTACACAGTAGAGCTGTGATTATAACTGCTAGTCAATAATGTAAGATATAGATAAAATTGAAACACGGGTCACTTCTAAAAGATCTGGCTCTATTAACTTGAAATATGAATACAATGAGAAAACCTTTGAATGAACTACAGGAGGGAGGTGGATAGAGTAAAGTGATACTCATTAAGTAATCATGAAGTTGATACATATAAACTGTGAATGAGACTCAAGGGTAACAACTAACAAGTATATCACGATTATAGGCAAGCAAACATTGAATCATAGCAAACCATTAATAGTCTAAGGCTTAAAAAGGGAATCAGATGAGAGTAGAATAGCAAAGTTGAGAAAAATGACTGTTCATTAAGATAACAAACAATAAAAATGATAGCCGAAGCCTGAGCTTAACCAATGATGATATCTAACAAACTAAGAGGTGAACCAATCGGATTCCACTAACATGAGCAATAAAAAGAAATGAACCAATTGTCAACCAGTAATTATGTTCTGGTGGTACAAAAGAAAGTAAATTAACCTTACATTAAGGTGGCTACAAAGAGAATGGAAAATGGGTATAACATAATCTATATGTTAATCGAGAAGCATATCATATAATCTAATAAAATGGTGGAATAATGACTCATTAAACTAAGCAGAAAAGGTTTTGATGCGGCTTATTAGTGATTTTACATTTATCACTATGAACCCATTACTAGATATAATACAATCCAGAGAAGATCATACTAGCATATCAAGAAACGAAGGGTTCAAAGAATTGAACAGATAGTAGGTACCAAATGTATTGAAAGATATGGTTCATGGATCAAGGTTTGATGAAACCAGCATGCCTTATCCATCATTCAAGTGAGAGATATCTGCTCCTTAAGGAGGTATTGGGGGAATAGGCATTTATCTACAGTTGGAGAATCTTGCCTGAGAGAGAGGGAGTCCGGGGATGGTGCACCGGGGGCTGCTCACTCCCGGATGTTACTGAAGATGCCCCGTCGTGGGGGAGAAAAGAGGGGCTCGGGTGTGTGCCGATGAAGTGGTGCTTGGCGAAAGGACAACGGCCTGGGGAAGGCTCTGCCAGACTCCAGCATGGTGGAGGGGAAGATGGCTCGGTCATGGTTTGTGGAGTCCGGGGTTGGGGTGTTTGGCTGTGGGTTGCATAGGCTGAAGATGAGGAGATGTTGTGCACACGAGAAGGGGAAGAAATAATTGGTTGGGATATAAGATTTAGATAGGGTTATTTGGTTAGGATTTGGTTAGTTAAAATGGGATTTGTATTTAGCATTGCATGGGTTAACGGGTATGGGTTAGGATTTGGGTAAGGAATTGGAATAGATATAGATAAAGGGTATTTGGTTTTGGGCCTAAGAAAATAGTATAAAAAATGAATTAGAATTGAAATGTAAGTGGGCTTGGGCTAATGCTAAAAGAAAAATAAAAAGAAGAACAAAATGGAATAAGGGAGATGGTTTTGATCTCAATAGGTTAGGCCCAAAAATAAATAAATGAAAGAAGAACAGAAAATAAAAGGAAAAGGAAGTGAGAGTTCTGGGCTTGGGCCTGGCTCGGAAAAATTTGAGAAGCATTGGAAAAAGAAGATAAGGAAAGGAATAATATCAACCTAATTAATAAAAATTAATTAAAATTCATACTAAAACCATCATATTCACTAGGGTTAACATTAAATTATTAGCAAATAGAAATGATATGTCACACCAGATAATGATTTAGGATTATTACAAGAAAAATGCTTTTTTTTTAAACCTGGTATTATAAAACAGAGATATTACACCTGCCAGGCTCTGGCGGTCGACCGGGCCGGTCGACCGGACCCAGAGTCGGTCGATCGACGTGCACAAGAACGTGCACGTTGACCAGCCACTTAGGCCGATCGACCGAGCGGTCGACCGACTGAAAATGCCCCACTCTCAGGTGGGGGCGGTCGACCGGACGGTCGACCGTGAGGCTTGGCACGGTCGACCGAGCGGTCGACCGGCCAGAGAGCAGCTGCTCTCTAGAATTGGCGCGGTCGACTGGGCGGTCAACCGGCAGGCTCAAGGTCACTTTTTTGACCGTTGGCCGGTCGACTGGAAGGTCAATTTTGACCTTTCTGCCAGCCAACGGGCAGATTTGTTTGGGGCCTATTTATACCTCATCTCTTGGCTGTTTTGGCTAAGATTTTCAAGGAGAAAATTTTCATACTCTTCTAGTGTTTTTCAGCAAAAAGTTTGAGTTCAAAATTCTCATTCTCTATTTGTTTTTAAAGTGTTTTTAATTCAAAGAAAATAATCTTTTGGGAATTTGTTTTTGGTCTAAAAATTCTATACCTATTTGGAGATTTTCTCAAGTGATTTTCTTTGTTCAAAACACTTTGTTTTCTCATACTTGAGCTTATCATTCTATCCTCTCTATAGGATCTTTGTTTTTGTGGGAAAAGAAGTTGCTTTGTGGTCTTTTGATCACTAAGTTGTAAACCCTCCTACTTTGTGTTATCCCTCTTGTGTAAAGGTTGATTTTAGAGTGGTGGCTTTGTGCCCTATCCCTCTATTGAGAGGTTGATTGTTGTTTGGCTTTGTGCCCATCCCTCAAGTGTGAGGTGATTGATTTGTGGTGGCTTTGTGCCTAACCTCTAAGTGTAAAGGTTCTGTTTGTAATTGAGAGAGGAGTTGTATACTCCCGGTTGTATTGCCCCAAATCCTCAGTGGAGGTTTCCTGTGTGGGAGTCCTGTGCGGACAAGTTAGTGAAAATCCTTCTGTGTGAAGGCGGGGGACGTAAAGTTGTGTGCTCGAACCTCGAAACATATCCGTGTGTTAGAGATTGATCCACTTTCTCTTAACTCTCTCTATTACTTTATGCATCTATTCATATTGCCATATTATATACATGCTTGTATTGTTTGTGCGTGCCTCACTTGTGTTTAACCACGAGAGCTTCATATAGCACCTCAGCTCTTATTCAGAGGAATCAAGAGGAGTTAGTCCAGAGCGCTTCACCAGGAATTCGGCTACACTCGTTGGTTACATTAAGTGTGTTGCAATTTAGTTTTAATTTTCGCATTTTGTTCATTAAATTAGCCGTACATCTATTCACCCCCTCTAGGTGTACTTATAGAATAATCATCTATAAAAGTCATAAAGTAGTGGTTACCTCCAATTGATGCCGTCTTGGTAGGTCCCCAAACATCGGTGTGAATATAATCCAGAATCCCCTCGGTGCAGTGAGTCCATGTGCCAAATTTCACCTTGGTCTTCTTTTCGATACTCAATGTTCACAAAATTCTAATTTGCAGGTTCTGACGCCTTTCAACAGACCTTACTTTACAAGAGCTTGCAAAAACTTTTCACCTGTATGTCCGAGCCTTATATGCCACAGCCTGGTAAAATCATCATCTGAATCAGGAGAAGTCGGCACTTGACCTGTAACTATACTACCCTTCAAGTAATAGAGATTATTTCGGCGAACGCCCTTCAACAACACCATTGAGCTTTTAATCATCTTGAGAACGTCATCTCTTATAGATTCCTCAAGACCTAATGTTTTTAAAATACCAACTGAGATGTACATACCTCACTTTCTTTAATTCTCCCACCATCCCATCAAACATTTAATCTGAACTGTACATATTCCTTCCATGTTACATGGGTGATCATCACTCATGATAACAGAGCATCCATTTAGGTTTCAAAGTTAGAAAACTAATCCCTATTTGGGCATACATAATATGTAGCTCTAGTATCTAAGATCCACTCAGAGTCTCCTGAGTAACCTGTTGGCCCAAAGGCCCATCACTCTAGTTCTGATGATGATCAACTCATGTAGTTATAGCACTAATGATCTTGTGTTTATTTAGTCTCAGATTTGTGATCAAGATCTTAGTTGGTGAGTAGCTTCAACAAAGGATTTAAAGTCAAGTTTTGGAGCTAACACGGTTTGATTCAAGAGCCTATGCATCAAGACCACATCATGTACTCAAGAGGAGTCTAGCTCTTTGGGTCAAATTTGGATCAAGTCAAGAAGATGAGAAGACTTCAAGTGAAGACCTTCATGATCAAGACTTGTGTCTAGGTTTGTTTTATTAAGATTGTGTTTTAGATTAAAATGTAAAGGATAGAATAGTTGGTGGATTGCTCAAGTATACCATATACACACATACACTTGATTTAGATGAGTTTTCATAAAAGGATTTTCATTTTTGAAAAATACCGGTTTGGTTTTTGGAGTTTATTATATACATGTGTTTTTTAACCAAAACCAGTTTAGTGTTTTATTGTCAAAAACATAAATATTTCATCATGTATGTGTAGTGGATCATATCCATACACTTTATGTTTTAAAAGTGTTTAAAATATCTTATTTTTGTATTTGGAGAAGTTTTGGAAAAACCAATTTGAAAAATACGGTTTTTGTTTCAAGTCAAAATTTCTATGTTACAAAAATAGTTCAAAATGTTTGTAACATGTCTTGATTTTACTCAAACATGTTTGATTATCAAAGTATAATACTAAAACTATTTTTGTAGAATTTTGGAGATTTTATGGGATTTTATCAAAGTCAAAATGCCAAGTTTTTCAATCCCTAAAAGTTGTTTTCTGGCTTCTGCCGGTCGACCGAGTCGGTCGACCGACGTGCACAAACGTGCATGCCAGTTTTGGCTGGAGGGCCGGTCGACCGACCCGGGCGACCGCCAGAGAGCTTCTGCTCTCTGGAATGCCCCGATCGACCGGCAGAGAGCTCTGCTCTCTGTTCCAGGCCACGGTCGACCGGGCCGGTCGACTGAGGCTACAACAGTCAGAAATCTGACCGTTGGCGGTCGACCGAGCCGGTCGACCGACAGCCGTCTGGGCTGCAAATTTGCCCCAACGGCTAGTTTTTCTAGCCTATAAAGAGGGGGCTTTGTGGGATTGTTTTTAACAAGTTTTCAAGTGATTTTTGGAGCTAGTTTTTCCTATTCTTTTAAGAGGTTTCTCCACTTTTCTAAGAGCCTAATACTTCCATTTAAAAAAGGAGAGTTTATCAAGAGTTTTCAAAAGTGATTTTCTTGTGTTTTCCTCTTCAACTTCCATCCTTATTTTTCTCGCAAACACTTGAGCTATCCATTGATATATTCATCCTATAGGAGTGTTATTGTGAGATTGTTTTTAGGTAATTAAAGTGTTGTGATCACAATAGACTTCTTCTTGTATTATGAGGAGGCGGACGTGTGTGTTCGCATTATTTCGGGTTCTAGTGTGAACTAGGTGTTTGAGGTGCGGCCTCGGCGAGCTAGTGGGCTTGCGGTGTGTTCTTGCGGGAACGAGTGAAGGGACTAGAGAGTCCAAGGAGTTCAAGTGTGAACTCGCCTTGTAGGTGTTGCGACACCGAGTGATCTGGTGGGATCGGTTTATAGTGAAAATCCTTCAAGTGTTGAAGGCGGAGACGTAGAGCAAGTGTGCTCGAACCTCGAAATAAATCTCCCGTATTTGCGATTGCTCTCTCTATCTCTTACTTGTCTTTATATCTTGCATGCTAATATTATCTTTATCTTTATATGCTTGATATATTGTGCGCTCTCATTGTTATATGCTTTGGTTTGTTTGCTAACACTAGTATTCAACCAAGAGAACCAACGCGGCACCTCAACTCTTAT
This sequence comes from Agave tequilana, assembly GCA_038442645.1. Classification (NCBI taxonomy): domain Eukaryota; kingdom Viridiplantae; phylum Streptophyta; class Magnoliopsida; order Asparagales; family Asparagaceae; genus Agave; species Agave tequilana. The sequence continues at coordinate 100,234 of JAVJIF010032311.1, forward strand.
TTAGAGGAATCCTGAGGAGTTAGTCCACAGCCCTTCATGGGGAATCCAGCTACACTCGTTGGTTACATTAAGTGTTTTGCAGTTTAAGTTTTAATCATTTTGTTCATTAGATTAGCCGTACACCTATTCACCCCCTCTAGGTGTACTTACAATTGGTATCAGAGCCACGTGCTCTTGATTTGGGTCTTACAACCTAGAGTTAAAGATCCTCATTTATAGCTAATCACAATATTTATATACACACACCATGGATTTCATGTCACCTCCCACCTTGGCATTTTTAACATCCAAACTTGGAAGGTTAAGATGTCTATGTACCTCAAAGGCCTAGGCATTCATGTTTATCTTGCTACTACTAAAGATTCATATGTTAACAATAGCAAGTATATTGAGGCTAACTCAAAAGCCATTCATGCTTTGAAGAGTACCCTAAACAATGATTATTTATATAGGGTTGCTAATCTTGATTCGGCTTTTGTAGTTTGGAATATCATATTCTCCCTTGGCGAAAAAGAATAATATTATGCGGGGAGCGACTCGGATGTTAGAAGTGACGCCTCCAATATGTGCTACATGGTCCAAGGGGATAACCTTCTTGAGGTAAATACCGAATCCGAGGTAGATGAAGATGTTGATATGTCATATGATGAGCTTGAATCATTTTGTCAACAACTTCTTGAAAAATATGACATGCTTAAAAAAGATAATAAGAAAATGAAAAACAAATTTGATTGCATGTTAAAAGAAAAAATTCTTTACAAGAAAAATTGGAATGTTTTTCAAAAGAAAATGAAAATTTGAAAAATGAAAATATTTCCTTACTTTCTAAATTGAATGATTTGTGTGAAGGAAATAATGCTTTGAAAAATAAAATTGTTTTGGTGGAAAAACAAAAGGAAGTTGCTTTGAATGAAAACACTTCTTTGAAAAGAAAAATTGTTGAAAAAGAAAAAATAAATGTTTCTAAAAAGAAGAAGATTGTTGATCATGCTCTTCATGCCACAACCATTGATGAAAATGAAGTTAAAATTTTGAAAAATAAAATTGATTGTTTGAGCTCAACCTTGAGCAAATGTAATCATAAGAGATTGGAATCCTTGTTTCAAAAGAAACAAGTTCCCTATGTTCATGCACATCACCCACATCATGCATATGCACACTTTGCACGTCATGATCACACTCATACACATATGCATCCTAGAGTGTATAAGTGTACACATTGTGGCCGCAAAGGCCATTTAGCAAAGTTTTGTTTTGATAAGATACATCATATTAATTTTGCCAAGAAAAATGTTTGGGTTCCATTAGATGTTAACCCCCGTGGACCCAAAAGAAAATGGGTACCAAAATCACTACCTTTTGTATTTGATGTAGGTGCGGGCTCTCACAAAACGTGAGAGAGTTAGTGCCTTCGTAGTGGATGCACATGGACTTGATGGACACACGTTTGATGCACCGCTATCAAGGAGGTTTGGTGGGACAACCACCATGTTATGGAGATTTGGAGTATAGTTCTTATGTTTTAATAACTATCTCTAAACTCCCATTTTTAAGTTTTACATGCTTTTGACATATATGATACTTTTAGCATGTCCATGTTTTATGTTTTATGCTTCATGTGGTAAATACTAGTTTAGATATAGTTTTTGTCAAAACTTGAAAATATACTTGTACAAGTAGTGAGCAACATTTGATTCATATGCGTTTGCACTTCATTGTTTATTTGTACTCACTACATGCACATGTATAGCCTAGTTTTGATGATTCTCTCATTTACTCTTGTTTTGCCTATTTTCATGTTTTGCTTCATGTATATGCAATTTTTATTCAAATCTAATAAATATACATATATGCCTCTTGAGTCTCTTGCCCTCATGCAAATTATATCATAGACTCTTTTTATGTTTGGGATATGTATGGATATTATTAGTTTTTGGATAAAAACATATATATACCTAGAAGTTTGTTTTTAGATGAAAAATAAAATCTTTATGATTTTCATGATTTTTAATTTGATAAAATGAGATTCATGTTTGCTTTGAGCCCTATTGATTATTTTTATAAAAATGCTAATTACATGATTTTTGTGCACTCATACTTTATTTGTTTATTCATGACTATGTTTCATGATCATTTTGAGCTTTATGGACCTTGAGTGTCAAACTTTATATATTTAGTATGCTCCATGATATACATATGATTTGGTTTCATGTTTTTGAAGGATCTTTAACTAGTTTTTCAAAAATTACTTTTAACTAGTTATTTTTCTTCATTTGGTAGTGATTTTCAATGCTAAAAATATTTTCAAACACCTATTTTTTTGAAAACCCCTACCTACCATTTAAGGGAGGACGGATGGGCGAGTATGCCTTGTAAGCCTTATTGAAAATTTTTATCTTGTGCATAAAAAGGGTGATAATTATGAGTTATATACTTGATTTACATTGTTATTTTCAATTGGTATCTCAATTGATATTTATTTGTATATACTCATATTTTCTATATATGTATGCTTCACATTTCAAATAATATCAATTTCTATTGGTATTCTCTTTTCATACATATATATGATTTGTTTGTGCTTGATTTTCAAGATATTTATATGTTAATAGCACAAAGTATGTTTATGCTAAGCTTAATTCAAATCTTAATTTTCAATTGATTTCTCAAATGGTACTTTTTATATAAGCTTATGAATTATCTTCAATTGGTATTTTTTTACAATTGGTATTTCTTTGATATCATATGTACAATATATTTCAATTGGTATCTATTGAACTATTTACTTCAATTGGTATCCATGAAAATTTAAACTGATATCAAAATATACAATACTTTCCTTCATTGGTATCAACATTTCATTGCATTTCAATTGGTAAAATGTTTCAATTACAATTAAAATTCAAAATTTGTAATGATTATTTCCAATTGGTATCTTAAAATTTGATTTACTAAGATATCTCAAAATTTATTTTATTGAGAAAATTAAAAATGTTTTGATATTTATTGCCTATATGCAAGGAGAGCTTTACATCTTTTCTACATATAGATTCATGTTGAGTGTATCTTATATTGAGGAGCTTGACAACTCTTTTTTATGCGATATACGTGTATAGGGGAAGCTTCACATCTCCTCTTATGCATTGCATATTATGCGTTATGTGAGTTAGGACTTGTCATCCCTTCTTCATGTAATGCATATATGTAGGGAAGTTAACTTAGCGTCTTCCTCTTCTTGAATGTATATCACATACATCTTTATTGGTTGATTTGATTTCACCCCTTTGTTGATTTGTGTTTTTGACAAAAAGGGGGAAACAATATTTTGTTTTTACTTTAACCCCTTTGTTGATGATTGACAAAAGAGGGAGAAGTATTTTAGTATAAATGAAGTATTTTAGTATATATTCATGTTTTCCATGCTTTATACATAAAGAGGGAGAAAGAATTTTTGTTTATGCATATTTGTTTTGTTTTGCAAAAAGGGAGAGAAGAATTTGATAAGAATTTGATGAGTTTTATGCTTGATTAGCATGTTTATCTCCTTATATTTGCATACATGTTTGTTTAGTATCATGTGCTTCATTGAATATCTTATTGTTTATTGAGATGAATGAGTTAAGGGGAGCTTCTTTGAAGCTTTACTTTAATCCATGCATATATAACTCCATGATTTTTGTCATCATCAAAAAGAAGGAGATTGTTGGCCCAAAGGCCCATCACTCTAGTTTTAATGATGATCAACTCATGTAGTTATAGTACTAATGATCTTGTGTTTATTTAGTCTCAGATTTGTGATCAAGATCTTAGTTGGTGTGTAGCTTCAACAAAGAATTTAAAGTCAAGTTTTGGAGCTAATACGGTTTGATTCAAGTGCTTATGCATCAAGACCACATCAAGTACTCAAGAGGAGTCTAGCTCTTTGGATCAAGTTTGGATCAAGTCAAGAAGATGAGAAGACTTCAAGTGAAGACCTCTAAGATCAAGACTTGTGTCTAAGTTTATTTTTATTAAGATTGTGTTTTAGATTAAAATGTAAAGGATAGAATAGTTGGTAGATTGCTCAAGTATACCATATACACACACACTCTTGATTTAGATGAGTTTTCATAAAAGGATTTTCATTTTGAAAAATACCAGTTTGGTTTTTGGAGTTTATTATATACATGTGTTTTTAACCAAAACCAGTTTAGTGTTTTATTGTCAAAAATATAGATATTTCATCATGTATGTATAGTGGATCATATCCATACACTATATGCTTTAAAAGTGTTTAAAATATCTTTTTTTTGTATTTGGAGAAGTTTTGGAAAAACCAATTTGAAAAATACGGTTTTTTGTTTCAAGTCAAAATTTCTAAGTTACAAAAATAGTTCAAAATGTTTGTAACATATCTTGATTTTACTCAAACATATTTGATTATCAAAGTATAATACTAAAACTATTTTTGTAGAATTTTGGAGATTTTATGGGATTTTATAAAAGTCAAAATGCCAAGTTTTTCAATCCCTAAAAGTTGTTTTCTGGCTTCTGCCAGTCGACGGGCCGGTCGACCGAGTTAGGAGTCGGTTGACCGACGTGCACAAACATGTACGCCAGTTTTGGCTGGAGGGCCTGTCGACCGACCCGGTCGATCGCCAGTGAGCTTCTGCACTCTGGAAAGCCCCGGTCGACCGGGCCGGTCGACCGGTAGAGAGCTCTGCTCTCTGTTCCAAGCCACGGTCGACCGGGCCGGTCGACCGAGGCTCCAACGGTCAGAAATCTGACCGTTGGCTGTCGACCGGGCCGGTCGACCGACAGTCGTCTGGGCTGTAAATTTGCCCCAACGGCTAGTTTTCTAGCCTATAAAGAGGGGGCTTTGTGAGACTGTTTTTAACAAGTTTTCAAGTGATTTTTGGGGCTAGTTTTTCCTACTCTTTTATGAGGTTTCTCCACTTGTTTAAAAGCTTAATACTTCCATTCAAAAAGGAGAGTTTATCAAGAGTTTTCAAAAGTGATTTTCTTGTGTTTTCCTCCACAGCTTCCATCCTTGTTTTTCTCACAAACACTTGAGCTATCCATTGATATATTCATCCTATAGGAGTGTTATTGTGAGATTGTTTTTAGGTGATCAAAGTGTTGTGATCACCAAAGACTTCTTCTTGTACTTTGAGGAGGCGGGCGTGTGTGTTCGCATTGTTTCGGGTTCTAGTGTGAACTCGGTGTTTGAGGTGCGGCCTCGGTGAGCTAGTGGGCTTGCGGTGTGTTCTTGCAGGAACGAGTGAAGGGACTAGAGAGTCCAAGGAGTTCAAGTGTGAACTCTCCTTGTAGGTGTTGCAGCACTGAGTGATCCGGTGGGATCGGTTTATAGTGGAAATCCTTCAAGTGTTGAAGGCGGGGACGTAGAGCAAGTGTGCTCGAACCTTGAAACAAATCTCCCGTGTTTGTGATTGCTCTCTGTTACTTGTCTATATCTTGCATGCTAATATTGTCATTATCTTTATATGCTTGATATATTGTGTGCTCACATTGTTATATGCTTGGGGTTTGTTTGCTAACACTAGTATTCAACCAAGAGAGCCAACGCAGCACCTCAACTCTTATTTAGAGGAATCTTGAGGAGTTAGTCCAGAGCCCTTCAAGGGGTATCCGGCTACACTCTAGTGTTATAATTGGTGTTTAGTTTAAAAAGTTTTAGTTTGCATTAAATAAGTTTTAATTCCGCATATATTGACCATTAGATTAGCTCATCACCTATTCACCCCCCTCTACGTGTTTACATAACCAACAATAGGAGTAGTATCAGATAAAGAGAAACCGATGAGTCTGAATTGATTCACTTGCCTGTAAAGTACTAGCGTGAGTGCTGACTATCTGTGCGGGATTTGTCCCGGTCTTTAACTTCTTCTTACCATTGGTCTTTGAACAATCAATCTTCTAGTGCCCTAACTCTTTGCAGAAGGCGTACTAGTTCTTCTTCAAATCTCTGAAACCTGACCTGAACTTTGATCTCCCACGATCACCTTTGCCCTTCCGATTGGAACTCCTGCCTCTTATCACCAATGCCTCTGCTGATATGCACCCAGAAGAAGACAGCTTGTCCTACCTTTTACTTCATAATTTACAAGAGTAGCCAACGCCTCACTTTAGTTAAGTGTTTGTCTACCATTGATCAAAGTTCGGGTAAAGGTCACATTCTCTTTGTTAGGAAGAGAATCAGTAGAATCACCCCCTTATCCTCTTCTTCGATCTTTATATCCACGTTAACTAAGTCTGTAAGAAGCTTGGCATAATTATTCATATGTTCATCAATGGAGAGTCCTTTTTTCATTTGGAAGCGATAAAGCCTCCTCTTCCATTGCAAACATGACTCGATGCTCTTTGTCAGATATTTCTTCTCCAAGATCTCCCAGAACTACCTTGCAGATGTTTCATATAAACTCAAAGAGAGGCCGAGAGGGAGTGAGGAATAAGGAGATAGCGCCACTTTTTCTTTTTTCACTCATAGATGAGGGGGGAGTTTAATTAAAGTATTTTTTAACAAAATAAATGATAAGTAAAATTACGTGATAGAATAAGGAGGGTGAACACAGTTCAGTTATAGAATAAGAGGGGGAATGAGACATAATTGTGTGTAAGTACACCTAGAGGGGAGAGAATAGGTGTACGGCTAATCTAATGAGCAAAATGTGAAAATTAGAACTTAAATGCAACACACTTAGTGTAACCAACGAGTGTAGCCGAATTCCGGTGAAGGGCTTTGGACTAACTCCTCTTGATTCCTCTGAATAAGAGTTGAGATGCTATGTGAAACTCTCGTGGTTAGACACAAGTGAGGCACACAAACAATCCCAACTAAGCATATAAGTATGATATGACAATATGAATGATGCAAGGCACAATGTAAAAGAGAGGGATAAGAGTCAATGGATGAAACGCAAACACCAAGATTTGTTTCGAGGTTCGAGCACCCAGCTCTACTTCCCCGCCTTCACACAGAAGGATTTCCACTAACTTGTCCACACAGGGAACCTCCACTGAGGATTTGGGGCAAATACAATCGGGAGTACACAACTCCTCTCTCAATCAAATACAACCTCTCACTAGAGGCAATGCACAACCAAAACAAAAATAACCTCACACAAGAGGGGTAGGCACTTAGCCAATACAAATCAATCACCTCACACTTAAGGGATTCCAACACAAACTCCACTTCTCACTAGAGGGAGCTAAACACAATCTCTACCTCTCACTAGAGGGAGCTAACCACAACTTCCACAATCACCTCACAATAGAGGGGTACCAAATCAATCTCCTCTCATTAGAGGGATTTCACAATGAAGGAAGTTTACAACTTGGTGGTCTATCTCAACCACAAACTAATTTTCTCACAAAAATAAAGATCCTATAGATAGGATAGCAAGATAGGCTCAAGTGCAAGAAAACAAAGTGTTTTGAATAAAGAAAATCACTTGGAAAAATCTCCAAATAGATATAGAATTTTTAGACCAAAAATAATTCCCAAAAGACTATTCTTTTTGAATTTACAAACACTTTAAAAAACAAATGAAGATTGATCTTTTAAACCAAAAAACTCTTTTTAAAAATAAGTGTTTAAAACACTTAAGAAGATCAGGAATTTTCTCTCTAAAAACTTGCGGGGAAACCTCTCTCAAATGGGGTATAAATAGGCCCCATAAAAATTTGCCCGTTGGCTGGCAAAAAGGTCTGTTTTGACCTTCCGGTCGACCGCCCGGTCGACCGTGCCCAGAACAAGAGAACAACGGCTCTCTGGCTGGTCAACCGCCCGGTCTACCGGGACAACCCGAGAGTGGGTTGCCTTCAGTCGGTCGACGCTCGGTCGACCGCTCGGTCGATCGGCCCAAGGGGTGGCCTGCGTGCACGTTCTTGTGCACGTCGGTCGACCGGTCCGGTCGACTGACTCTGGGTCCGGTCGACCGGCCCGGTCGACCGCCAGAGCCTGGCAGAGCTGATTATAGGACTTGAAAACTAGGTATTTAATTATCAAATAAATCTCATAAAATCTCTATAAATCCACAAAAATAAGTTCAGTATAATACTTTGATATACAAACATGTGTAAAAAATTCAACACATATTTCAAACAATTTGAACTATTTTTGTAACTTAGAAATTTTGCCGAAACCAAAACCCGTATTTTCCAAAACTTGGATTTTTAAGATGGAAAATCGTTTTGTCCAAAACTCATCCAAATACAAAAACATGATACTTAAACAACTTGAAGCATGTTGTATATGGATATAATTCAATATACATGAAAGATATATATATCAATGTTTTTGACTTAAAATCAAAAAATACGTTTTGTTAAAAAACCAAAACTCCAAACTCATGAAATAGACTATCAAACTAAGTTTGTTTAAATAGTTGAAGCATAGATGTATATAGAACAAATCTAATATACATTAAACCATGTAAACTTGTTTTATTCTATCTATTCATGAAAACCAAGATCAGTTAAACCAAAAATTGAAAACCGAAACATGAAACTTTAAATAAGTGTGTGTTGTGAACTTGAGCATATCACACTATCTAATCTTTAACAATGGATCTAAAACATAAACTAAACAATGTACCGAAGTCTTCTTATAGAGCGCCGTCTCCAAGTCGACTCGATCCAAACGTGATCCACCGAGCTTGACTCCAACGAGTGCTAGATATGAACTTGACGCTCAGGCTTTTGAATCACTTTGTGAAAGCTCCAAAACACCTTTTGTTGAAGCGAATCACCTACTAATATCTTGGTTAAGTATCTGAAACTAAACATCACAAGATTATTAGAAAACTATAACTACACGAGTTAATCATCATCAAAACTAGAGTGGAAGGCCTCTGGGGCAACAATCTCCCCCTTTTTGATGATGACAAAACTTATGGAGTTATATATGCATTGATTAAAGTTAAGCTTCAAAGAAGCTCCCCTTAATTCATGCATAGCAATAAATAATAAGATATGCAATGAATATTAAACATGAATATGCATAATGAAATAAACATGCTCTTGATACTAAACTTTTAAAATAAATTCCTTTTCCTTTTTGAAATAAACATGTTCTTAAATAATTGCTCTTGATACCATTTGAAAATTTTTATCAATAAAAGCAATAAAAGCTTTTGATACCAATCAATAAAAACTCTTGATACCAATTGAAAGATAATCAATAAAAACTCTTGATACCAACAATAAAAATTTTAACAAAGTACTTGATACCAATAAAACAAAACAACAAAATATATTCTCTTGATACCAATATCAACAAAATATCAAAACATCAAACAAACTCTCTTGATATCAGTATGAAACAAACTTTGATATAACTTAAATAAACAATAAACACATGCATATAAACTCAAATACTTCTCCCCCTTTTTGTCAATCATCAACAAGGGGTCAAAGAAAACAATAAAATAATGTTCTCCCTTTTTTTTGTCTTAACAAAAAATATCAATAAGAGGTGAAATCAAATCAAAACATTATGATACTAATTGAAAAAATATATCAATTTTGTGTATCATGATATCAGTAAACTATACCAATGAAAGTACATAAAACAAATATTTTTAATTTAAATAAACATATCTATATTATACCAATTGAAAGTAAATAAAACATGTTGAAGAATTCAACCAAAAATTTTAATATTAATTGAAGGATGTAAACATATAGACAATCTTGATATCAATTGTAAAGATTAGTACCAATTGAAAGTAATTTTTCATTAGGAGCATATGATACCAAAAATAATCAATATCATTTTTCAATCATTTTTCAACATAAAGTGTGGGAGTAAAATACGAAAGGTAAACAAAACCAATAAAAAAGTGAAATACGAATTTTCTCCCCCTTTATGAAATACCAAACAAAATGATGCTAAGCTTGTATAAGATACCAATTAAAACATAATCAATTGAAATATAATAGTCATTTAAGAAATCAAGCTTAGCATAACTAAAATTTGTGCTTAAAGACATAGAGATATAGTAAGCACAAATAAAGCATATATATATATGTAGAAAATTAAATACCAATCGAGATTGATACTATTTGAAGTGTAAGCATACATATATAAAAAAACATATATGAGTATACAAAAAAGAATGTCAATAGTGATATCAATTGAAAAGATCCAATGATACCAATTGAAAACATAATCAAGTGTATAACTCATATTTCCTACCACCCATTTCATGCACATGTTTTAAATGGATTTTCAATAATAAGCATACAAGGCATGATCGCCCAACCAATCGCCCTTAGATGGGTAGGGGTTTTCAAAAATAAGTTTGAAAATATAATATGTTTGAAAACTCTACCATATGAAGAATACGAACTAGTTATATGAAAAAAATTGAAACTAGTATGAAATCCTTCAAACAAGGAATAAAACAAGAATATATATTCCATAAAACATGAAAATCACTAAACCAATGTCACTCAAAATCTATATAGCACATATAATACTCATGAAAGCAAAATCATGAGAAAACATCAAGTAATATGAGTGTACAAGTTTTGTGAATAACAAGTCATGGAAATAGGCAATTAAGTTCAATAAGAAATTCCTTAAAACATGAAAGTCATCAACACTAGAAATCCTTCAAGGTATATGTATGATTTGTCTAAACTAGAAGTATACATACATATCCCTAAACACAATTGAGTCCATAATAAAGATTTGCATGAAAGGCAAAAAGACTCAAAGGGGTATACATGTATATCTTAAGTTTTGACAAAATAGGCATATGCATGAAGCTAAACATATACACATAAAAAATATGTACAATATGAGAATGCAAGTCAAATGCATGAATCATCAAAACTAGGCTATACTGGTACATCTAATAAGTACAAATGAGCATTTAAGCGCAAACAAATAATAATCTATTTGTGGCTCACTAGTTGTACAAGTATATATATCTAAGTTTTAATGAAAACTAACATCTAAATATGTAATCAAAGCATGAAGCATGAAAATCAAAACAAAACTCATAAACATATATATATATATATATATATATATGATCATTATGTACATGCACATGCATAGATCTAGAACATACACATTAGTTAAAACAAATGTGAGAACACAAAGGTATAAATCCATATTAAACATGGGTGATCTCAAACAACTAATCATGTATATCACTAATCAAAATATAATGGCATATAACATAATGAACATTAAAATATGACATGCTAGAAATCAACAATATGAAAAACATGTAAACATAATGAGGAGTAAGAGATCGTTACTAAAACCATGAGGGCAACTCTCCATATCTCCAAAACAAGGTGGTCCTCCCACCAAACTCCCCTTGAAAGTGATGCATCCAAATAGTTCTCTTTAAGCTCGGAACGCATCCACCTCAAGGCACCAACGCTCTCACATCATGCGAGAGCCCACACCTACATCAAATACAATAGGAGTGGTCTTTGGTACCCACACTCTTTTGGGTCCATGGGGGTTAGCTCCTTTCCTAACCCAAACAAACTTAGTTGCTAAATTGAATCATATATACGATCATAACAAAACTTAACAAGGTGGCCCTTACATCCACAATGTGTACAAGTGTACACATGAGCATACATCGTGTTATGGGAGTGAACGTGGGAAGCATGTGTATACCGTGATTTGTGTGCATGCATAAGAGGAACTTGTTTCTTTCGAAACATAGATTCCAACCGTGTATGATTCAAAGCACAATGGCTCAAAGTGGAGCCCAAATAATCCACACTCTTCTTTAACAAACAAATATCATTATCAAACCTAGAAGAGTAGGTGCATGCAATAGGTAAGCTAGATGAAGAAGCTATACTAGTATGGCAAACATGAAAATCTAAATCATTTTTCAAAGAAATATTTTTCTTAGAAACCAAATCCAAATCCTTTGAGATAGAAATAATTTTGTTTTTCAAAGATTCATTCTCTTTTAAAACAAAGTCAAGTTTTAAAGTTAAAGATTCATTTTTCTTCAAAATATTTTCACAATCATTTTTATTTTTTAAAAACTTGTTTTCATTAAGGACAAGATCAAGCTTAGATTTCAATGAATCTCTTTCATTAGAAATCTCAACCTCTCTTGTAAGCTAACTCAAGTTTTGAACACAAATCCTTATTTTCTTTGTTAAGTTCAAAACTCTTCTTTTTTAAAAGATTATATTTTTCAAGCAATTTTTCACAAACAATAAAAGTTCTTCATTCAAAGCATTGGCATCAATATAATCATTACTAGAAGAAGTAGCATCATCATCATCTAATTGAGATTCCGAATATACCTCAAGGGAGTCATTCCCTTGGACCATGTAGCATTGTTGCTCGGATTCTCCACTAGATTTATCCTCTGTTTGGATTGGCAATTGAAGCTTGGAGGAGGTCAACGTGTTCCACACTGCAAAGGCGGAACACAGTTAGAAACCAACATAAGATATTCTTTGTTTAGCGTGCTTCTAAGTGCCTCAAGGGCTTGTGCATTGGCCTCTATATGCTTATTATTACCAAGATTGGATTTCTTGGTAGCGGCAAGGAAAACATACAAGCTTAGGGTTTCAAGTACATGGACATCCTAAATTTCCACATGTCAATGTTGGAAACATCAAACATGGGAGGTGTCAAGCAATCCATGAGTGTGCGTAAACAATATACGTGTGCAAATGCTAATAATAGATTAGCAAAACCAAGATCACACTCCTAGGTGGTTAAACCTAATATCAGGAGCGTAGGCTCTGATACCAATTGTAAGTACACCTAGAGGGGGTGAATAGGTGTACGGCTAATCTAATGAGCAAAATGCGAAAATTAAAACTTAAATGCAACACACTTAGTGTAACCAACGAGTGTAGCCGAATTCCCAATGAAGGGCTCTGGACTAACTCCTCTTGATTCCTCTGAATAAGAGTTGAGGTGCTATATGAAGCTCTAGTGGTTAGACACAAGTGAGGCACACAAACAATCACAACCAAGCATATAAGTATGATATGACAATATGAATGATGCAAGGCACAATGTAAAAGAGAGAGAGAGAGATAAGAGTCAATGGATCAAACGCAAACACTGAGATTTGTTTCGAGGTCCGAGCACCCAGCTCTACGTCCCCGCCTTCACACAGAAGGATTTCCACTAACTCGTCCACACAGGACTCCCACACAGGGAACCTTCACTGAGGATTTGGGGCAAATATAATCGGGAGTACACAACTCCTCTCTCAACCGAATACAACCTCTCACTAGAGGCAATGCACTACCAACACAAAAACTACCTCACAAAAGAGGGGTAGGCACTTAGCCAATACAAATCAATCACCTCACACTTGAGGGATTCCAACACAAACTCCACCTCTCACTAGATGGAGCTAAACACAATCTCTACCTCTCACTAGAGGGAGCTAACCACAACTTTCAAAATCATCTCACAATAGAGGGATACCAAATCAATCTCCTCTACTAGAGGGATATCACAATAAAGGAAGTTTACAACTTGGTGCTCTATCTCAACCACAAACTAATTTTTCCATAAAAATAAAGATCCTATAGATAGGATAGCAAGATAGGCTCAAGTGTGAGAAAACAAAGTGTTTTGAACAAATAAAATCACTTGGGAAAATCTCCAAATAGATATAGAATTTTTAGACCAAAAACAAATTCCCAAAAGACAATTTTCTTTGAATTTACAAACACTTTAAAAAACAAATAAAGATTGATCTTTTAAACCAAAAACTCTTTTAAAAAACAAGTGTTAAAACACTTAAGAAGATCAGGAATTTTTCTCTCAAAAACTTGTGGAAAAACCTCTCTCAAATGGGGTATAAATAGGCCCATAAAAATTTGCTCGTTGGCTAGCAGAAAGGTCTATTTTGACCTTCCGGTCGACCGGCCGGTCGACCGTGCCTAGAACCAGAGAGCAACGGCTCTCTGGCCGGTCGACCGCCCGGTCGACCGGGACAACCCGAGAGTGGGTTGCCTTTAGTCGATCGACCGGCCCAAGGGGCTGGCCTGCATGCACGTTCTTGTGCACGTCGGTCGACCGGTCCAGTCGACCAACTCTGGGTCCGGTCGACCGGCCCCGTCGACCGCCAGAGCCTAGCAGGGCTGATTATAGGACTTGAAAACTGGGTATTTAATTATCAAATAAATCTCATAAAATCTCTAAAAATCTACAAAAATAAGTTCAGTATAATATTTTGATATACAAACATGTGTGAAAAAATTCAACACATATTTCAAACAATTTGAACTATTTTTGTAACTTAAAAATTTTGCCGAAAACCAAAACCCGTATTTTCCAAAACTTGGATTTTTAAGATGGAAAATCGTTTTGTCCAAAACTCATCCAAATACAAAAACATGATACTTAAACAACTTGAAGCATGTTGTATATGGATATAATTCAATATACATGAAATATATATATATATATATATATATATATATATATATATATATATATATATATATATATATATATATATATATATATATATATATATATCAATGTTTTGACTTAAACCAAAAATACTTTTGTTAAAATACAAAACTCCAAACTCATGAAATAGACTACCAAACTAAGTTCGTTTAAATAGTTGAAGTATAGATGTATATAGAACAAATCTAACATACACTAAACCACGTAAACTTGTTTTGATTCTATCTATTCATGAAAACCAAGATCGGTTAAACCAAAAACCGAAAATCGAAACATGAAACTTTAAACAAGTGTGTGTGTTGTGAACTTAAGCATATCACACTATCTAATCTTTAACAATGGATCTAAAACATAAACTAAAAAATGTACCGAAGTCTTCTTGTAGAGCGCCGTCTCCAAGTCGACTCGATCCAAACGTGATCCACCGAGCTTGACTCCAACGAGTGCTACATATGAACTTGACGCTCGGGCTCTTGAATCACCATGTGAAAGCTCCAAAACACTTTATTGAAGCTAATCACCTACTAATATCTTGATTAAGTATCTAAAACTAAACATCACAAGATTATTAGTAAACTATAACTACATGAGTTAATCATCATCAAAACTAGAGTGGAAGGCCTCTGAGCCAACATTGTGCACGTGTTTTGTATCATTTGTTTTTAAGAGTAGTAAATAGATAAGCTATTGTTAGAATTTCTTGCGTTTTCAACCATTTGGAAATGCCTTTTTTCTTAGATCTTTGATGATGTACGTTATGGTTTTTTCGTCCTCTATTTTCCTCAAACAAGCAAAAAAAGATAAAAAGTTGTAAAAGATTTCTGCAAGGGCCCACAAGTCTCACTTTTCTCTCTTTTCCTGCCAACTATAAGGGCATGTTTGGCTTCGAACTTGCATAAACTGTAGTTTGTTTTAAGTCATAATTACAGATTTCTAAACTGCTTTTACAAATCTTTAACTATAGTTTTATAGTCTATAGTTTCACTAATTTAATGTTCTATGTGGATACGAATAGAGTTATCTCTACACTCTTTAACTTTTCTCTTTCATCGAAAAAACATATACTTATTGGAAATATAATAATGGAGTGATAAGTATACTTATTATACTTGATTACTTTTCGTTTACTCTTTCTATGCGGATATGGAGTGAATTCAAATATTTCAGATGTTTGCTTACAACCTTAATTAACTCTATAGAGCCTTTTGTTCAATCCTAATCATTACCAAAAATGAGCTTGTGAGACAGAAAAATAGCAAGTGTTAGGATTTTTTCTTGTTTTCAAGGGGAGATGATGGTTAAAGAAAATCCAATCGAGTTGCAGAAGATAATAGCTTGAAGCAGAAAAAGCAAACCAAGTGGGTGCGGATTTATTGACTTATAAACTGTATAAATCGACTATATAGTCGACTGGACAAATACAAAGAATGATCGGTTATACAGTAGTCGATTTATAAAATAATAAGTCGACTAATGGAAGGGATTAGTCGACTAATCTGTATGATAAGTTGACTAATTGAGGTGTTTTCTGAAGCGTGAATCAGTCTCCTTTTCAGGCACAAGTCTTTTTTTTTGGTGGAATATGAATAAGATTCAATTCCTATTCAATGAGGGCTTGTTTTAAAGATTAAAGAGTTTAAAATTCTTTTAGATCAAGAAGATCAAGTTCTAATAAGATTAACAAAGAATTTTCAAGCATCTAACGGTCAAGATCGTCTCATAGACCAAATAGGAGTTGTACTGCAAAATTCTATAACTAAAAGTTATAATCAGTCATTGT
This sequence comes from Agave tequilana, assembly GCA_038442645.1. NCBI lineage: Eukaryota > Viridiplantae > Streptophyta > Magnoliopsida > Asparagales > Asparagaceae > Agave > Agave tequilana. The sequence goes on from JAVJIF010032311.1 coordinate 116,454, forward strand.
AATTGTCTCGAACAAGAAAAAATTTCAAGCAAAGGAGATAGAAGAAGCTAAGAAAGAAAAGGAGTAAGGTGAAAGTGCATATAAAGAAGGTATATTATTGTAATTTAGGTCTAGATTCAAAGGAAATTTAAATACTCTTGCGGGATCAGGAGGAATGTTATATCTTTGTGTATCAAGTTTATTAATAAAGCTCTCTCAAGTTCTCTCCTCGTGGACGTAGGCCAAATTTGGGCCGAAAAATGTTAAATCATCGTATTATTTCTTATTACTCTTTTGTCTAGGTATTACTAGTTTTCTTTACAATAGTTTTTTTTTTGGCAAGTATCATCGTATTGCAATGTTCCACAAACGTCAATCTCGAGAGTAATAAATGACATCATAGCGCCGATTTGTTACAACAGTAATGCCCATTCGACTAATCAACTCCAAGTTTGATCCCAACTAAATCTTCATCTCATAGTACTTCATATTTTATTAAATGGGTTATTAGTGTTGGCCCAAAAGCCCATCACTCTAGTTTTGATGATGATCAACTCATGTAGTTATAATACTAATGATCTTGTGTTTGTCTAGTCTCAGATTTGTGATCAAGATCTTAGTAGGTGTGTAGCTTCAACAAATGATTTAAAGTCAAGTTTTGGAGCTAACACGGTTTGATTCAAGAGCTTGTGCATCAAGACCACATCAAGTACTCAAGAGGAGTCTAGCTCATTGGATCGAGTTTGGACCAAGTCAAGAAGATGAGAAGACTTCAAGTGAAGACCTTCATGATCAAGACTTGTGTCTAGGTTTGTTTTATAAGATTTTGTTTTTAGATTAAAATGTAAAGGATAGAATAGTTGGTGGATTGCTCAAGTATACCATATACACACACGCTCTTGTTTTAGTTGTGTTTTTATAAAAGAGATTTCATTTTAGAAAAGAATTTTTGTTTCTAGAAAAATACCGATTTGAGTCAAGTTATATGTTTTAACCAAAATCATATTTAGTGCTTAATATCAAAAACATAGATATTTCATCATGTATGTGTAGTGGATCATATCCATACACTCTATACTTTAAAAGTGTTTAAAATATCTTGTTTTTGTATTTGGAAAAGTTTTGGGAAAATAAGTTTTGAAAAACCAATTTGGAAAAATACAGTTTTTGTTTTGAACCAAATTTTCTAAGTTACAAAAATAGTTCAAATTGTTTGTAACATGTCTTGATTTTGCTCAAACATGTTTGTTTATCAAAGTATAATATTGAACCTATTTTTTTATAATTTTCATGATTTATGGGATTTTATCAAAGCCAAAATGCCAAGTTTTCATTTCCTATAAATCCCTGACCTGGCTTCTGCCGGTCGACCGGACCGGTCGACTGTGCTTGAAGTCGGTCGACTGAGTTGGTCGACCGACGTGCACAGACGTGCATGCCGTTTTTGGCTGGAGGGCCGGTCGACTGACCCGGTCGACCGGGACGGTCGACCGACAGAGAAGTCTATTCTCTGTTCGAGGGTCTCGGTCGACCGGGCCGGTCGACCGCTGCCCCAACGGTCAGAAATCTGACCGTTGGCGGTCGACCGGGCCGGTCGACCGTCAGCCGCCAGCACTGAAAAATGCCCCAACGGCTAGCTTTTTCTAGCCCTGTATAAAGAGGGTTTTTGGGGCTGTTTTCTCTAAGATTTTTTAAGTGGTTTTGCACCAGCTTTTCCTACATCTTTTAAGAGTTTTCTCCACTTGTATTAGAGCCTAATACTTCCATTCAAAAGGAGAGTTTATCAAGAGTTTTTAAAAAGTGATTTTCCTGAGTTTTCCTCCACCATTTCAATCCTAGTTTTCTCACACAACACTTGAGCTATCCATTGCTATATCTACCTATAGGAGTATTATTGTGAGAGTAATTTTAGGTGATCAAACTGTTGTGATCACCATAGTTCTCATTATTGTATTTGAGGAGGCGGACGCGTGTGTTCGCGGTGTTTTGAGTTCGTATGTGAACTCGGTGTTTGAGGTGCGGCCTCGGCGAGCTTGTGGGCTTGCGGTGTGTTCTTGCGGGAACAAGAGAGGGACTAGAGAGTCCAAGAGCTTGTAGGTGTTGCGGCACCAAGTGATCCGGTGGGATCGATTATAGTGAAAATCCTTCATAGTGTTGAAGGCGTGGACGTAGAGCAAGTGTGCTCGAACCTCGAAACAAATCTCCCGTGTTTACGATTGCTCACTCTCTATCTCTTTCTCTTGTTTATATCTTGCATGCTTTTATTGCTTTCATCTTTATGCTTGATATATATTGTGAGCTTAATTGTTATATGCTTGGGGATTGTTTGCTAACACTTGTATTCAACAAAGAGAGCCAACGCGGCACCTCAACTCTTATTTAGAGGAATCTTGAGGAGTTAGTCCAGAGCCCTTCATGGAGAATTCGGCTACACTCTTGTGTTATACGTGGTGTCTAGTTTAAGAAGATTTAGTTTGCATCATATAAGTTTTTAATTCCGCATTATTGACCATTAGATTAGCTCATCACCTATTCACCCCCCCCCCCCCCCCCTCTAGGTGATTTACAATTGGTATCAGAGCCAAGTGCTCTTGATTTGAGTATTACTAGTTTGCTTTACAATAGTTTTTTTTTTTTTTGTAAGTATCATCGTATTGCAATGTTCCACAAACGTCAATCTCGAGAGTAATAAATGACATCATAGCGCCGATTTGTTACAACAATAATGCCCATTCGACTAATCAACTCAAGTTTGATCCCAACTAAATCTTCATCTCATAGTACTTCATATTTATTAAATGGGTTATTAGCTCATAAGTAACTTTTTTTAAATTATAAATTCATCAAAACTGATAGTTCTAGTACAAAATACTAATGGTCTACTACTCATTTAGAAACAAGAACCATTTTTATAATGACTGTATATCATTTTATTACTATATAGATAGTACATATCAAAGCGGAGCTTCCACAATATCCGTATCCGTTCAGTTTATGAGTGGATATTAAATAGACAGATATTGATTATTGATCTCTATATATACCTATATAAATGTGGAAACGGTGTGAATTAAGCTATTTCAGATATCCATTTAAACTCCTAATAAATTATAGTTAGCTGCCTTCAAAAGTTATGTTTAACTACAATTTAAAAGAATCTAGTCAGATTAAATTTTTCTTAACTTCAAAATTTGAAGTAAAAAAAATAAGTCTGAACTAACATCCATCGAAACAAAACAAAATTTAGCAAACTAGAATTTAAAAAAATTAAAAGTTAAAGATTTGTAATTAAAGTTTGCAAACTTATAACAACAATGTAAAATAGGTAATAGTTAAAAAACTTCAAATCCCAATAGACTGTTAGCTTCAGAAAATTGCACTTAAGTTTCTGCTAGCAGAAAATTGCAGTTATGAAAACTTAACCACAACGGAGTGGGGGAAGTTCTTTTAAACAGGATAGTTTTGGAATATAAATATTAAAAAAATCATCCAAAAAACATAATCTTTCTTTAAAAGAAGAGAAATTTTTCAAAAAAACTCTCAATGTAAAAAATTTCAAAAAATCGACCTCCCTAAAAATATTTTCAAAAATCGACTTCTGATATGTCATGTCAACGATGTGTCGTTTCGGCCCGCCAACATGGCGCTGGTGCTGGCCAGGAGCGATTTTTTGTTTGGTTGGGTTTGCCAGTCCCAATCAAACCACACCACACACACACACACACACACACACACACACACACACATATATATATATATTTTGATTTTCTACCGGTAAAGACAAATTTCAAATTTTTTAAAAATTTGTCTCCAAGCCATACTTGGGCGATAAAATTGCCCAAGTTTATTCATCATGCATGCAAAATGCATCAAGAGCATGATGAATATGCATGCATATTTAATTTTTAATTTATATAAATAGTGTAGTAGAGTATGCAAGACGAACATGCATGCATACGTGAATGCATCATGAGCATGCACCATTAATAAAGTTGATATCAACAAAGCATTGCACCATTAGAATGAATTGCATGGACCAACGTTAGCTTCACCCAGATTGGCAACCTCGGTTGAGCCAAAATTTAAAAAAATATATATCTCTCGCTTGACCGGGTTGCCAATGTCAATTGAGCAAATACAGTGTAAAAAAAAAAAAAAAAAATGGTTCAGCCGGAGATGCCAACCCGATCGAATCAAAAACTGTCCCCCCCGTCATCACCATCGTCATAGTGGCTGGCCGTACCGACAAGACATGTCAGAGTTTGATTTTTGAAAATACTTTTTAGAGTGATCTATTCTTAAAATTATTTTTAGAGAGAGGGTTTGTTTGAAAAATTGCCCTTAAAGAAAATTAACCTTCTTCAAACCTGAGAGGCCTCGTAATTCTTAGCTGCTTATTTTTTCCCAATTCCATCGCCTCCCTCCTCATAATCCATCCGCCTTTCATCCTCACCTTGGCAAAAAAACGGTGAGTGCCGCTCTTTTCATGCTAAATTCAGTCGTTTGTTTCAGTCATGTAAGAGTATGGTCCCAATTTTCTTTTGCAATTTTCCTTCTCCTTGAATCGTCGATTATTATAACAAATATCTAATATTTAGGATTCAAAGCCCCAAGGCATAATTTTTTTGGTGGCCCTTATTGTATTTTTTGGGTAGTTTCATCTTCTTATTAAGTAACATAAATATCAAACTTGATCGTATTTGTGATCATTATTATTTGTTTATTATTTGTTTGAATTCAAATGACACGCTCTTTCTTATCTTCAAAATTGAACCATTTTAGACAAAAAAAAAAAAAAAAAAGAAGTACACAATTGTTATCATTTCATAGTTTGAGGATATCGTTGTGGGTTACGTGGATGAAGCTTGAGGTGCAAATTTTGATCTTGACTAAAATTGTTGGGATATAGAGTTTTTTTTTCTCCTAAAGAAAAATAAATACAATGTACGTGAAATTTAATGTAGAATTTGAACTTGCATTAGCCTGAGATTATCTTAATTTATCCATGAACAAGATCAGATAAACTGGGTTCAAGATCATGACGACCTTCCATGAGGTTTGCTTCATTAGTAAACAGAAAAACTTTTAAACATCTTTCAAGATGGTGATCAAGCTCAAGCTGCCCCCAAAAAATAGTTGAACGAATGAAATTAGTGAAGATTACTTAGCTAGTTCGAATGCTTGCTCCTTCAGCTACATATAAAAGACCACAAGTCCTGGTCTACATATGCTGTGTACTTTTATGTTTCTTTTTTCCTTAACGAAACAATCCAAAAAATGAAGGGCAAAAAAAATGTAAAGTATACAAAATTGATCCTTATAATTCCAACAAGAAGTCACTGACATCCAAACATCTTGACGACGCCTATGAGAAATCTTCGGGCGTCCAACCGACCTTTCTGACGGTGCAGAAAGATGTCTGACAAGATCTGTGGTGCTCTCCTTTGACGCTAACCGACCACCTCCTTTCAACATGACGCGCCCTAGAAGAAGAGGGATAATGAAGTCGGAGGAGATGATGGCGGTGGAGGCTTCCAGGTTACTTTTAGGATTTTAGATTCTATCTTGTGAGTTTCTTTGAAAATTTTGGTATATATTACATTTTCGAGTAGGCACTTGCAGTTAATTAGGACTTCTCCAGACTATTCTAATCCATGGTTATGAACCGAACACTTTACGCTGGAACGAAAAGAAAAAGGCTTCTTCAAACTACACATATTTAGTTATGACCAATATTATTGACAAGTTGTAATGAGTTTTCACATGGATCAAACTCAAAATTTGGAGATTTGAGTGAATATTCATATCAAGCATATTCAAGAGACTTCTTAGGGTTTCTAGGTAAGAGATCTTGCTGTTGTGCGCCGATGACAACAACCAACAGAGAATCTCACAAATCTCCAAGCACAAAGAACACCTAAATGATAAAAGAAGAACACACAATCTCAAACACACGATTTAACGAGATTCGGCCTCAACGCCTACGTCCTCGGGGCAATCCAATGGAGAGATTAATTACTAGGAAGATTTTTACAATTGCTAATAGCCTCTTTGAATGTAAGAGAGCTCAAGTAAAAACCCTTTCGCAGGCACTTCTCCAAGATACTAACCCTAGAAAAAACAACAGCCTTTAAATACCCAGATTTTCGGAACAGCAGATTTTCGCCCAAACCCGACTGTCGGTCGACCGGTCCGGTTGACCGACATCCACCTCGGTCGACAGGTCGGTCGCCCGAAAATAACAGAGAGTAGGGCACTTACAGTCAGGGAATTGCGGTCAACCGGCCGGTCGACCGCCTATGAACCCTGTGCATGCTGTGCATGTCGGTCGACCGGGCCGGTCGACCGAGATTCTGATACTGCGTGCCAGTCGACCGGGCCGATCGACCGGCCAACCTGCACCTGCTGCTGTTGGCCTGTTTTCTGCTGCTGTTTCCCTTCATCTTCGTCGTCGACTTCCTCGGCGATCACTCAACGACCCCTCGACGATTCATGTCAACTTCCTTAGCAATATTCTCTCTTTCCAACAATTCTCCACCTCGGCGAAGATTTTTTAAATCTGAGCCGATCTCCAACGTACCCCAGTCTATCACCTGGCGAAATCGACACACGATCTCGGCTTGCGCGCACCGGACGAAATCGACACACGATCTCGGCGAAATCGACACACGATCTCGTCTTGGAATCTATAGCCCAGCTAACCACTGGAAAGCACCACACATGCATTTCCTGCACTTCACCTTAGGAGAATTTTCATACATGCCGATCAACAAACTGTGGTCTCTACTCCGCAACTTCACGACCTCACGAAGACTTCCTCACGAGCCAACACTGACCCTCCAACTGACCAGCTCTATCTAGTCTTCCTGTCTTCCACTGACGGTCCAACCAAGTCTGCGTAGAACACACCATACATCATCATCGGCTTCAACTGGATGCACACCACTCCTTATGCTAGCTCAATATCTTCTCACTGAAAGATCACCTGTTCATCGAGACCACACACCTCACCTCTCCGTGAAGTCCAACTGGCCACAACACTTCACCTCTGCGTGCAACCTCTCCACCTCTACGTGGAGTTCCATCGGCCATAACTCTTCACCTCTACGTGAAGATCCAAACAGCTTCTCGAGAACCCAAATAGCTCCATAAGAGTTGCATCACCATATGGCTGCGCCTTTACGGCTGCCTACGTACCCTTGCCCAAAAGGATCAAGCCAACCGTAGTTCATTTAGATGAGCTTCATCAAGCTCAAGCACTGGTACCTCTATTTGCAGCAGTGAACCTGTCTGACCGAGTCATATGAATCTCTTCCCGACCATCATGGAGAACAACGGCCTTCAACTTCAGCTTGTCACGATCAAAGGCTTGAGATTCATGCTTCTTTCCCCACAAGCGTGGTTTCACCTTTGTTCCAATAGCTGCAAACAACTCGACATCCTCAGCAATGTCTTCAACCTGTTCAGCATCAACCTTTGTATCATGATCTCCACCCAGTGTCACATCCGGTGAAATCTCCTCTAATGCCGAACCAACTGGAGATAATGGAGTAGCATCGACCTCCACCCGCTGCGATCCTTCCTTAGTCTCCATCCTCCCCACCTGCTGAGAGACGGTGGACTTCAACACTGAAGTCTCCAAAAGTGACATGCCTGCTCATCACGATCTTCTTGTCTTCGGGGTCCCACAACCTGTAGCTGTTTCCCTTGACACCCAAATAGACAAACTTCTTTACTCGCGGATTCACCTTGCCATTCTTGGCACTGAAGTAGGCTGGACTTCCAAACTCTCGCAGCAAATAATGATCTTGAGCAGCTTCCCCAGACCAAATATCTAATGGAGCTTTACCTTCAATCGCAGTCGATCTGTTCATGAGATGGCTAGCATACTCAGTCGCCTCAGCCCAAAATGACCTGTCTAATCTTGTATTAGACAACAACTGCCGAACCTCCTCCAGTAAGGAACGGACTACATCTTTAGCCAACCCATCTGTACCTGTTGTGAAGTGAGTTATAATACCTATATTCTGGCCAAATTATAGGAACTGGTACATGTTCTTTCCAACATTACCAATATGAAGCTCCTTGATCTTCCTACCTATCTGCCTCTCCATTCTTCCTCTCCACTTCACCAACACATCTAGGGCTTCACCCCTTTGTCTCATAGGATATATCCAAAACTGCCTAGATGAACCATCAATAAATGAGACAAAGTACCTGTGACCTCCAAGCGATGCCTTCTTAGCGGTCCCCATATGCACACGTGAACACAATCAAGAAGACCTTCATTGTGGTGAGTACTGGTGCTGAATCTCACCTTCTTCTTGTGCAGAACGCTGTGTCCACTTTCCAACTCACAGGTAGCAGCACCTTCCCTTTCCTTCTTTGTAGGAGCTTGTAAAGATTCTTCTTCTTCCTGTCCGACCTTTCCCTGCCATACCTCCGGGCCACCAACATCTGAAGAACTTGAAGTCTCCACCTGATCTGTAATCGTACTACCCTTCAAGTAGTAGAGGTTTCCTCGGCGGATGCCCTTCATCACCACCATTGAGCCCTTGATCATCCTGAGATCGCCATCTCGAACAGATATCACTATGCCCGTTGCTTCCAAAGTGCCAACTGAGATAAGATTCTTTTTGAGCTGAGGTACATATCTCACCTCCTTCAACTCTCGAACTATCCCATCATCCATCTTGATGCGAACTGTACCCATCCCTTCTATATTACACAAATGGTCATCCCCCATGACCGTGTAACATCCATCCAGCTTCTCAAAGCTAGAAAACCAGGCCCTGTTCGGGCACACATGATAGGTGGCTCCGCTATCCAAGATCCACTCAGCACTATCTGAGTCAATAATAGTAGGGGTAGTAACTGAGAAAGAGAACACCGATGAGTCATCATCCAATCTATCTGCCTATGCGAGATTCGCCTCGGTCTTTGACTCCACCTTCTTATCTTTGGCCTTCGGGCATTCTGATTTCTAGTGTCCTAGTTCCTTGCACAAGGCACACTGATTCCTTTTCAGATTTCTGAACCCCGGCCTGAATTTCGATCTTCCTCTAACCTCCTTACCCTTCCGCGATGAACTTCTGCCTCTTACTTCCAGTGCCTCCGCCAATGAGCTTGATGTAGAAGGATGTCTCTCCTTCTTCCTCGTCTCGTAGCTAGTCAGTGCAGATGACACTTCATCATAATCCAAGGTCTGCCTTCCATTGATGAAGGTCAGAGTGAATGTCTCATACTCCTCTTCCGGGAGTGAGTTCAGAAAGATGATCGCCTTATCTTCCTCATCTATAATGACATCCACATTTACCAAGTCTGTAAGAAGCTTCGTATATCGGTTGATGTGCTCATTTACTGTGCTCCCCTTCTTCATTCGAAAACTATACAACTTACTCTTAAGCTGCAACCTTGACTCAATACTCTTGGTCAGGTATTTCTTTGCAAGGGTATCCCACAGCTTCTTTGCCGACGTCTCATGTTGTGCAAGATATTTTATGTCTTACGACAAACATGAACGTATCAAGCCACATGCCGACCTGTTCATCTTCGCCCACTCTTCATCAGTGGTCTTGCTCTTCTTACTCTCTAATAGGAGAGTGTCTTCAAGATTCGATGCATTCAGCGCATCCATAACCTCGCATCTCCACATACCGAAGTTATTAGTACCATTGAACTTAACAACTTCAATCCTTTGGTGAGAGTTCATTGTCTTAACAGATGCAATTTCCTCTGCCATTGAGATTTCTTTGATCCTCTATCTATGCGGAAGAACAACCAACTGGAAATAGATCTCTTACTCAGATAAAAATTGAATTTTTACCTGTCCATTGAAACCCTAGATTGAGTTTCTCACCGGATCGACTCCACCACAGATTCAACGAGCCCTCCTTGCGTCCTTCTGAGATCGACACACGATCTCCTCGAACACCAATACCTCTGATCTGAGATCGACGCACGATCTCCACCGAATCAGATATCGAGCCCTTCGAATCCTCAGAAATTCCAAGCGCAACCTGGAAGCTCTGATACCACTTGTTGTGCGCCGATGACAACAACCAACAGAGAATCTCACAAATCTCCAAGCACAAAGAACACCCAAATGACAAAAGAAGAACACACAATCTCAAACACACGATTTAACGAGGTTCGGCCTCAACGCCTACATCCTCGGGGCAATCCAATGGAGAGATTAATTACTAGGAAGATTTTTACAATTGCTAATAGCCTCTTTGAATGCAAGAGAGCTCAAGCAAAAACCCTTTCGCAGGCACTTCTCCAAGATACTAACCCTAGAAAAAACAACAGCCTTTAAATACCCAGATTTTCGGAATAACAGTTTTTCGCCCAAACCCGACTGTCGGTCGACTGGTCCGGTCGACCGACATCCACCTCGGTCGACAGGTCGGTCGCCCAAAAACAACAGAGAGTTGGGCACTTACAGTCAGGGAATTGCGGTCGACCGGCCGGTCGACCGCCTATGAACCCTGTGCACGCTGTGCATTTCGGTCGACCGGGCCGGTCGACCGAGATTCTGATACTGCGGGCCAGTCGACCGGGCCGGTCGACCGGCCAACCTGTACCTGCTGCTGTTGGCTTGTTTTCTGCTGCTGTTTCCCTTCGTCTTTGTCGTCGACTTACTCGGCGATCACTCGACGACCCCTCGACGATTCATGTCAACTTCCTTAGCAATATTCTCTCTTTCCAACACTTGCAATGGGGCTTCCTCTTTCATATTATTGAGAGAGTTAGTGAGTGGATGAGTAATGGAGGTGGTTTTCCATTGATTCTATCTTTCTGCTTGTTACTAGTAATCTCTATCTGGTTGCTTTCATGAGTGATGTAGCACTTTAAGGTTAAGTTGCATGTTGATCTTCTCTCTTACTCCCTCGTGACATCTATATTGTTCCTATTGCTTTATATCTCTGTATTCTTGCTGCTCAAACAAGCTATTATATTATCTAACACTGCCAGGTTGTACCGATTAGTCTACAATTTCTGCATTATTATATCGCATTCTCTCACAGATTTATGAATAAATTGTCGGTCTAAACTGTGTTTTGGTCTTTATTGCAGTAGTAGATCCAAAGTTCAAGGGCAAAGATGGAATAAGAGCTTAATTAAACCCAATTAAGGGTATTAAATCCGCATTACTTGGAGGCCAAGTAAGGGATCATCTAGAAGATACATTGAACCTAGCCTCTTGCGCAAGTCAGACGAATATGCGGACGAAACTACCAGAATTGGAATATACCCTGATCACTCTCGAAGCCAGAGGAATAACCTGACAAAAACTAGGGACCTAAGTCCCTGGTATTGCTGCGGAAACGCGGCAATCCTTGCGTTTCCGCGGCAGTAGTACGGATCCACGCGTCGATTTTTGACGCGTGGCCCCGTCTCTTCTTCTGGAAGCATCTTTTGCCTATAAAAGCCCCTACAGAGAGCTAGAACGAAAGCATTCTTCGTTTTTAGGAGTAGGTGCAGATTTTAGGAGTAGTGTAGGTGAGTGTTCTTCATTTCTTATATTTTTATTTCTTTTTAGATCATTGTAGTAGGGCTGAGTGATTTCTAGAGAGAGAAAGCAAGGGATTGATGTAATAGAGAGTGACACTCTATGTAAAGATGCCTCCTTTCTCTTCCAATGTAATCTCCTTCATCTTCTACATGATTTCTTACTAACTTTTCTTCTCATGGCAATCTAACTACTAACCACTAACCATCTAACCACTTACTTGATAATCTACATGAATCGGGTTGCCTCTACAAGGCCTTGTTCTTGCAAGAGCCATTGATGGCCAAAGATGATGGGTTCTAACATCTAACTTGCTAATTTGCTAACCAAGCTAACTTTTATTTCATGCATTCTTTTTAGTAGTGTAATGAGTGATGCTTGTATTGACTTGTTCTTGTTGCAATGTTTTGAATGTGATGAACCATCCATGAGCCATGCTTTGTATCGTCTCTTGGAGCCAAGGATTGTGATGGCCGAGGATCAAAATGTGAGGCAACTATCTCGAAGAGGTTAGCATGGTTAGTGGATCACTTAGTAGTTTGTAGCCATGAGTTTTCTTTTCTCTTGTTTTAGAAATTCTTTTCAAGCTTCTTTTCTTACTCATCTATCGATGTTTTCTCCATCTTCTTAGTTCACCCTAGTTCCATTTCCTTTTCTATTTGTTTTCCAAACCACTTTCTATTTTGTTTTTACATCGCCGTTTTCATCGCATCTTCTCAACCTATCACATTCTGGATTTCCTTTTCTTTCTTTTTCACTTTCTCTTTTCATTCTTTCAACAAAGAAGAACTGTTAACATACAACATGAATAGAGACTGTTAATGCTTCTATCGCCTCCCTTCCCTATGGATACGACCTGTTGAGCCAATGCTATAACGGAAGTATCGAGGGTACATTAGCACATTCGAGCTTTTTCATCGATTTTACTTAATACACACTTTTGAGTGCTGGTTTCGCCCCGATCAAATTTTGGCGTCGTTGCCGGGGAAGGGAATGGTTTGTTTTCACGTTTTTGTTAACATTGTCTTCTCTGTTTAGGTGTGCAGGGCAAGGTGCTTAACATTGCAGAATAGACCCTAACTTTGCATATCCCTGCTCTTGAAAGCAGGGCCCCAGATTCTAAAGACAAGCCGCGGAACCGCGACATTTGCCGCGAAACCGCGGCAATTTTGTGAACATTGTAAATTTTGTTGTTCTGGGATGTGTGAATTGTAATAGCTAGTGGATTTGTGCTGCTATCTTTCTTGCTTTGATTGCCTACACACCATAATAAATAAAAGAACTAAAATACGATAATTGGACGCTTTTAAAACGGTTTAGACATTTGCATTTAGGCACGTGTCAATTCAATTCCAATATACTGTATTTGTTCTGTTGTGTGATCTGGATGGAGATGTACATATGGCATTGCATATAGCATAGGACAAACACGTGGGTGATTTATCGCTTTGTGTTAAATTCTTGTCTATATTGCACACTTGCACGAAATTAAATTAAGGGCAAAACCCAAACAAGATAAGGTGGGATTTCATAACCCTTCCTTAGCCCAAAAATCATCTCCCCACTCACACAACCCAAGCCCTAATAAAATTTGAATAGACGTTGGCCCCTAGGGACATCTAGGTCTAGGTCAACCCTCCTGTAGGCTTGGTTTTGATTTTTCTTTTCTTTTGATTGTTGTTGATTTTTCTTTTTGTTTGTGATTGTTTGTGAAATGATTTTAATAATAACAATTCTTTTAATCCGAATATGAATCCATATTTCACACCAACCCCATTTGATTCGGATAATTTCAACTCGGCGTTTTACAATATGCACCAACCAAATACACCGGGTTGGCCTTATCCGAATCAATACAACCCATACCCACATTCTTATGACTATAATTTCCAAAATAATTTCAACTCTTCACAGAGTCAATGGGGATTCACGTACCCGAGTCAAATTTTCAACCTCCTTGTCCACCATATCCACCTAGTCCACAATTTGCACAATATTCATACCCCGATTTCGCTTTTATACTCTTTTTTCTGCACCTCCCATTAAAGAAAAATCTGAGTTACTAAAGATTTAGAAGCCAATCTACAAAGGGCCGATCAACAACTCCAAGAAACATTAGCCTCTCCAATTCCACTGTATTTTCAAGAGTCTTACTCAGTTCCACCTCTTCATAATGAACAACCATCTGTCCTGGAAACGAGTAAAGAACTCTTGTGTGAGTCTAAGCTTCAATCTCAACACATTTTTGACTCACATTCTTCACAAAATTTCCAAAACCAAGATTCTTATACTCCCATTCTAGAGCAACCACTTGGAGATACATCATATCTAGACAAGAGTTTGGATATCTTGCAGGAGTCTTTATTACAATATCAAAAATCACATGCCGAGTCTATCAATAGGGTGGAAGAACAATTGAGTCAATTGGTTAATATTTTTAGGAATGAGGAAACTCTATCTTATCAACCTTTGACCAATTCAACTATGCCAAACTCTATTGATATGACCCAAGACTCTTGTCATTTTGGAAATCAAGATTCAATTTCAGCACACCCACCTGAACTTGTCCAAACTTTAAATCCCATTGACATTTTGGCAAGTTATCCTTTTCCTGAAATTGAACTTGAGCATGAATATGATCATGAACCTCAAATTAGTGATTTAATTCTACTTCCTGATTCAATTATGACTTCGATATCTTCACCTGATTTCACTCCTTTTCCTGAGTCAGTATTGGATCCAGTGCCAGTTCATTGTGAAATTGAATCACCAATCTCTTATGATGATCATATTGAACTTGACCAATTCATACTTTTGAAAGTCCATTTGATAAATTGGTAAGTTCTCATTTTTGTGGAATTGAACTTAATGAGGAATGTGACTTTGATTCTCAAGTTTGTGATCCAGTTCAAATTCCTGAATCACTATTGACTCCTGTTTTGTTACCCAATTTGAACAACATCTTAGAGTCAGTTTTGATTCCCATACCTGTCATTCCTAAACTTGAATCACCAATCTTTGATAGTCACATTCCATCATGGGGAAATGAATGTGGACTTGAGCTTCATCTTCTTGATTTGGACCCTCTTTCAGAACCGATCTCGACTCCCGAACCTTTACTTGACTTGAGTCATTTTCTGAGTCGATATTAGTTCCTGTACTTCCTGAGTCCAAATCAATCATTCCATTCTGGGACAAGGGTTTTGAAAAATTTGACTCTGAAATTATTTTGAAAATTTGAAAATTAGATGGGGTAAATTTTTAATAAAAATCATGCATATATACATCTTTCTAGTGGGTTGTATCATGGAGGTTTCTGGTGGGTTCCTCCGGACTCCACGCAAGAATGATTGTGCCACATTTCGGGACCAATCAGACCGCCACCGGAACCACCACCTTGAGGTAATTTTCCTTCCCTCTCTATTTGTTTCATGCTTACATATATCACGATGCATTGAGGACAATGCATGAGATAAGTGTGGGGGAGGGTTTACTAACATAGAGTTTTTAGATTTTCTTTCTTTACACTTCTTTTAGGATACTTTAGAAATCTTTTCTTTTGTATAGGAATTTTCTCTTTCTTTAAAAACTTTTTGATATAAGAGACAAAGTTTTGATCTATTTTTACAAAAATTAAGATGATCTTAGAAATTAAGGAAGCCTTAATTATGACATCTTAAACCTAGTTGAAGTATGGATCTTGTTTAAAATTATAGGCTAAGTAAGATAAATTGGAGAGATAATTTTATCTTGAATTTTTGCCTTAGATTATATACACTTCACACTTACACATTTTTTGGGATGGAAACAAAGACCTAAAATGCCATAAGAAAAAAAAATAAATAAAAAGAAAAAAATATATAAATAAAACATCACTTATTAAGCTGGATAATTGTGCCTCAAGAAGCATGATTATTCACGCCTAACGGTGGTCAAAAGAAGCAAATAATCCCCTTTAGTTTTGTGGCCTTGTTTACTCGAGTCCTTAAACCCGAGGGATGTTTTCTCATCTGGTGCCCTAAAACCATCTGGTTTGGGAGTCATCGGTTGTAGGCTCGCTACATGGGTGAACTAGAAAGCCTAAGAAAACTAAGGGAAGAGAAAAAAGAAAAAGAAAAAAATAATATAAATAAATGGCTTGATGGTTAGAGTTGAAATCCCAGAAATCTTCACTATCACAAAGTGCATATTATCTAGGTTTTTATGAGAGATAAAAATTCAATCCAATTTTGAATCTTACCTTAATTGAAGACAAGATCTTGCATGGAGACTAAGTTTAAGAAAGAATGATTTGTGGTGGACTTATGACCTTAGATTGCTTATATTTTTGCAAAAATATTTCATAAACTTATCTCTCTTTCAAAATGTATTTTCAAAATACTAACATTTGTCTTCTTTCTTTATGGATTTTGTGGGTGCAATCCGCTGAAAACCCTCAGGAGACAACACTCCTCCTCTTGGGTAACCTAGAGGTTTAACGGCTTGTTGCACACGCTCAGTGCAATCGCGTCACCTGCGAAAGTGGTGTAATAACATTTGTAGTATAGTTTTCTTTTCTTGTTTTGCTCGGGACGAGCAAAAGAATAAGTGTGGGGGTGTGATTAGTCTACAATTTCTGCATTATTATATCGCATTCTCTCATATATTATGAATAAATTGTCGGTCTAAACCGTGTTTTGGTCTTTATTGCAGGTAGATCCAAAGTTCAAGGGCAAAGATGGAATAAGAGCTTAATTAAACCCAATTAAGGGTAATTAAATCCACATTACTTGGAGGCCAAGCAAGGGATCATCTAGAAGATACATTGAACCTAGCCTCTTGCGCAAGTCAGACGAATATGCGGACGAAACTACCAGAATTGGAATATACCCTGATCACTCTCGAAGCCAGAGGAATAACCTGACAAAAATCAGGGACCTAAGTCTCTGGTATTGCCGCGGAAACGCGGCAATCCTTGCGTTTCCGCGGCAATAGTACGGATCCACGCGTCGATTTTTGACGCGTGGCCCCATCTCGTCTTCTGGAAGCATCTTTTGCCTATAAAAGCCCCTGCAGAGAGCCAGAACGAAAGCAGTCTTCGTTTTTAGGACTAGGTGCAGATTTTAGGAGTAGTGTAGGTGAGTGTTCTTCATTTCTTGTATTTTCATTTCTTTTTAGATCATTGTAGTAGGGCTGAGTGATTTCTAGAGAGAGAGAAAGCAAGGGATTGATGTAATAGAGAGTGACACTCTATGTAAAGATGCCTCCTTTCTCTTCCAATGTAATCTCCTTCATCTTCTACATGATTTGTTACTAACTTTCTTCTCATGGCAATCTAACTACTAACCACTAACCATGTTACACTTACTTGATAATCCACATGAATCGGGTGCCTCTACAAGGCCTTGTTCTTGCAAGAGCCATTGATGGTCAAAGATGATGGGTTCTAATATCTAACTTACTAACTTGCTAACCAAGCTAACTCTCTTTTATTTCATGCATTCTTTTTAGTAGTGTAATGAGTGATGCTTGTATTGGCTTGTTCTTGTTGCAATATTTTGAATGTGATGAACCATCCATGAGCCATGCTTTGTATCGTCTCTTGGAGCCAAGGATTGTGATGGCCGAGGATCAAAATGTGAGGCAACTATCTCGAAGAGGTTAGCATAGTTAGTGGATCACTTAGTAGTTAGTAGCCATGAGTTTTTTTTTCTCTTGTTTTAGAAATTCTTTTCAAGCTTCTTTTCTCACTCTTCTATCGATGTTTTCTCCATCTTCTTAGTTCACCTTAGTTCTATTTCTTTCTTTCTTTTCTATTTTTTTCAAACGACTTTCTATTTGTTTTTACATCGCCGTTTGCATCGCATCTTCTCCACCTATCACATTCTGGATTTCCTTTTCTTTTTCTTTTTCACTTTCTTTTTCATTCTTTCAACAAAGAAGAACTGTTAACATACAACGTGAATAGAGACTGTTAATGCTTCTATCGCCTCCCTTCCATATGGATACGACCCGTTGAGCCAATGCTATAATGGAAGTATCGAGGGAACATTAGCACATTCGAGCTTTTCATCGATTTTACATAATACACACTTTTGAGTGCTGGTTTCGCCAATGCTATAACGGAAGTATCGATGATGACTCTTTATTTCTCTCAATTGATGATGACTCCTCATCTTTCAAAAAGGACATTTTTATTTGATATTCCAACACACCCCCTCAAATCAAATGTTTTCATACCGAGCATTTCTTTTAGCCTTCTGAAAGGTTCAATAGGCAATGGCTTGGTGAAAATATCTGCTACTTGCTCCTTGGTATGACAATACTCCAGCTCCACAGTTTTCTGCTTTACATGGCCTCTGAGAAAATGAAACCGTGTATCTATATGTTTGCTCCTCCCATGATGTACTGGGTTCTTTGTAAGTTGGATGGCTTATTTGTTGTCCACAAATATTACAGTCGCTTCTTCTTGTGGATGATCCAATTCCTTTAAAATGTTCCACAACCAAATAGCTTCATATACAGTAGATGAAGCTGCCACATACTCTGCTTCGCATGAAGATAAGCCACAACTCCTTGCTTCTTTGAGGTCCATGAAAATGCAGTTGACCAAAGATAGAAGACATAGCCAGTGGTGTTTTTTCTCTCATCTTGGTCACCTCCCCAGTCGCTATCTGAATAGTAGCCTACTAACTCTGCAGTTTTACTATAAGTATAAAATAGACCAAGGTTGAGTGTGCTTTTGATATACCTTAGAATTCTCTTTGCAGCTAGCCAATGGACTCCTTCGGTGTCTCCATATAGCGACTCACAAGTCCGACTCCGTAAACAATATCAGGCCTTGTGATCATTAAGTACCTCAGACTACCAACTAGACTTTTGAAAAAAGTCGAGTCTACAAAATCTCCAATTCCTTCTCTTGATAGCTTCATTCTTGTGGCTATGGGGTGTTTACTGGGTTGCAGTTACTCATCTTGAATTTCTCCAAGATCTCCTTCATGTACTTTTTTTTGAGATATAAATATTCCATCTTGTTGTTGCTTCACTTCGATACAAGAAAATAGGACATGAATCCATTGTCCGTCATCTCAATTCATTGAACATCGCCTCCTTGAATTCTGCAAGCATCTCGACGCAACTTTCTGTGTATAACAAGTCATCAACATAAAGACAAATTATTAGAAATTCACCTTGATGGTTCCTCTTCATGTAGATGGCATGCTCATAAGGACATTTGGTGAAGCCGTTTTGATGAAGATAACCATCAATTCGGGTATTCCATACCCGTGGTGCCTGCTTTAAGCCGTACAAGGCTTTCTTTAGGTGATATACTTTGTCTCTTGCCCTTCTACCAAAAAACCTTCTGGTTGTTGTACATACACCTCTTCTTCAAGAATACCATTGAGAAATGCTGACTTGACATCTAGATGATATAACTTCCACCTGTGATGAGCTGCAAGTGAAATAATAATCTCACCGTATCTAATCGAGCAACTGGTGCAAAGACTTCTTCATAGTCGATGCCGTATTTTTGTTTGTAGCCTTTCGCCACAAGCCTCGCCTTGTACCGATCAACCTCACCATCTGCTGTGCGTTTGATCTTGTACACCCATTTGACACCTATCGCCTTGTGATTTTGTGGAAGTGTTGTCAACTCCCATGTGTCGTTCTTCTGGATGGCATGCATCTCCCCTTCATTGTTGATCGCCAACAATCTTCTTCCTTAGCCTCTTGGAAAGTGAGAGGCTTATGATCGGCATATAAACAAAAGAGATTGGTTTCTCCATCTTCTTCTATCTGCTCATAGATCTCCCTGAGGCTTCTCATTTTGATTGGACCTCGTTGCATGGAGGATTCGCTACTACTACCTTCCCCAGAAGATGGAGAACCTCTTGTAGGAGACGGTGTAGCATGTTGAGGAGATGGTGGTGTAGTTGGTGGTGGAACCTCTTGTAGGGGCTCGTCAGGTTCATTCACCATGGGTTGGTCTTTGACAGTCTCTTCATTGCTCCAACTCCATGCTTCAGCTTCATTGAAGACAACATCTCTACTAACCACTAGTTTCTTAGTTAGTGGATTGTAAAGCTTGTATGCCTTCGACGCCTCGCTATATCAGATGAAAATGCATTTTCACCATGATTGTCAAGCTTCTTCCTTTTGACTTCAGGTACTTGAGCATATGCAACACACCAAAAATTCATAGGTGTGCGACATTAGGCGTATAGCCGCTCCATGCTTCTTGAGGCGTCTTGCCTTCACTTGCTTCGTTGGGCACTGGTTGAGCAAGTAGGTTGAACATGCCACAGCTTCCGTCCAAAACTGCTTCGGCAGTCCCTTTTCTTTAAGCATGGTTCTTGTCATGTTAAGAATAGTACTGTTCTTCTTTCTGCGATGCCATTTTGCTGTGGTGTATAGGCAGTAGTAAACTGCCTCTTATGCCTACTCCCTGCAATATTCTTGAAACATATTTGAGGTGTACTCACCACCTTGATCAGATCGGAGAGTTTTTAGCTTATAACCACTCTCTGCTTCAACAAGAGCTTAAAATTCATGAAGGTAGTAAAGGCAACAGATTTTTCTTTAAGAATGTACACCCACAACTTTCTATTGAAATCATCAATGAAAGTAATAAAATATCTATTTCCTCCTAAAGAGACGGGATCTAGCGGTCCGCAGATGTCAGTATGAACAAGTTGTAATGGTGCTTCCGCTCTCCATGACTTTCCATTGGGAAAAGGAAGTCGTGTTTGCTTGCCAATTATGCAAACTTCACAAGTATGACTTGGTGGATTGATTGTTGGTAAATCTCGTACCATGCCGGCTGTAGATAGTAGCTTCAGGCCGTTGAAATTTAGATGACCGAAGCGAAGATGTCACCTCCATGACTCATTCTTCATGAGTCCTTGAAAACACTTCTCAACTTTTGTGTTTAGATGCAAGGGAAACATGCGGTTCCTTGTCATCTTAATACAAGCTATAAGACCTCCTTTTGCATTTTTCAACCAAAGGTGATTGTTCTCCATATATACTTTATATCCTTTTTCGAGTAATTGACCGATGCTGAGAATATTACTTTTCATGTTAGGAATATAATAAACATCATAAATATACTCGGGCTTACCATCCTTTTGATAGATTTTGATCTTCCCTCTGCCTTCAGCGGAGAGTTTTGAAGAATCTCCCAAGCTCACACTGTTGGCCCAATGGTCACAATCACTCGGTTTAGTGTGTTTTGATGATTACAAAACATATATAGTTATTTGTACTAATCATGTTTGTTGTTTTAGTGTGTTTCAGGGTTCTAATGTTTCATGGAGTATTCTTCCCTAAAGGAAGGTTGTTTTGGCTCAAGTTATTTCATTTCGGGTTCAAGATACAAGACTTTCAAGATCACATATGAAGGAGCCCACTTGAAGACTTAGGAGTCTCCTAGAACCTATGTAAGATTTAGTTTGTTAAAGTTTGAGGTTGTGGTAAATTGGCTCTAGAACACACATACACACTTTTCCAAAATACAGTTTTTAGTTTTGGATTTTTTAAGTTCATGCTTTGGTCTCTATACATGATTCAAATTTTTACAAATTTTATTTCTTATTTATATCATGTATATCTATCTCTTCAGCATGATACTTAGCCATATTTCCTACAAAAATTATTTTCAAAATTTTCCCAAGTCCAAAATTTTCTCTTTGTTTTCTGTTTCAGGTTAGGACGGTCGGCGGCCGGCCGACCGGGTCCTGTGTCCAGGACGTGCACGCTTGTGCACGTCTGTCGGTCGACCGACCGGTCGACCGACCGAAAACAGTTTGCTCTCTGTTTTTTGTCGGTCGGCCGACCGGCCGACCGCCCATACAATACTGTGTTTTCCCTTTGAGGCCAGTGGACCGACCGGTCGACCCGAGCCCAACGGCTAGTTGCCAGTAGGGCTGACGGTCGACCGGACCGGTCGACCGCCAAGCCTGCCAGCTGCCAACGGCTCTTTCTTCTTGGTGAAAAATCTGAAATCTGTTTTTAGACTGTTTTTGTGGCAGACTTTTTCTGAGTAGTGTGGATTATTTCTGATCAAATAAGCTTAAATTAAATGTGTTTTAATCCCTTCCTCTACCTATAAATAGAGGAGAGAGGTCTCTTGCAAACACACCAAAAAAATCCCTAGTTTATAAGTTTTCAAAAGAAAGAAAAAGTTTCAAAGCTCTCAATTCTCTCTTGCATTCTTGGCTATTGTTTTTCAGTTGTGTTCTCAAGCAAGTTTCATTTACAACTGAGTTTGTTTTTCTTACTACACTTCTAGAGCCAAAAATCCCATCCTCATTCTATAAGGAAGTTGTAAAGAGAAAGTGTTGTAAGAAGTTTGTGATCCTTTGGTGATCACTTGGCTACTTGTTCCTTCTTCTTGTTCTTGTTGAGATACCTCTTCGGTAGAGGCTTGTAAGTGGTGGAGTTCGGTACTCCAGTCTTCGGTAGACCTTGTAAAGTCCTCGGTGGATAGTGGAAACCCTTCACGGCGGTGAAGGCGGGGAGTAGAGCGGTGGCTCGAACCTCGAAACAAATACTTATGTTTGCGATTGCCTTTTTGCTCTTGCTCTCTATTTCGCTTTATTTTCAATTGCTCTCTATTGCTCATAATTTCTAGTTTGTGATATTGTCTCTATTACTTGTGATATATCTTGTGTGCACTTCACTATTGCATATTATTCATTCCTTGATATATTGTCGATCAATTCTCATACAACAAGATTGCATTGCACACCTCCAACTCATATCCAGAGGAATCACGAGGAAGGAGTTCAGAGCCCTTCACCGGGTATTCGGCTCTTTGTCTTGTTTTGGGAGATCGTTGCATCATTTATTCATACTTGTTTTAAAAAAAGATGTTAGATTAGCATTTACACCTATTCACCCCCCTCTAGGTGTTTTCAATTGGTATTAGAGCTTTGGTCTCTAGGCTCTTGGCTTAACAACCTTATAGAGATCCTCTATTTGCTAATCACTTCATTCATTTTTCATACTTTTTCACTTAGTAAAAATGGCCGATGGAATTAAGACCCCTCCAAAGTTTGATGGACCTAACTTTCCTATATGGAAGGTTAAGATGACCGTTTTCTTGCAATCTCTAGGAAGTCGAGTTGCAAAGGCCGTAACCAAACCTTTTTGTGCACCCACCGGTGATGGGTCCACTTGGTCCGAAATTGAGACCAAAGAATTTGATGCTAACTCTAGGGCACACTATGCATTACTCCAAGCACTTAATGATGATGATATTGCTAGAGTAATTCATTGCAAATTGCATTTGAAATTTGGACACACTTGCTTGTAACACATGAGGGGACTTCACAAGTGAAGAGGGCTAAAATAGACCTTCTTCGGTCCCAATATGAGAATTTTTGCATGCAAGAAAATGAAACCATAGATGATATGGTTACAAGATTTACCAAGATTACTAATGGACTTTTTCTCTAGGTGATGCTATTGACAATGACCAAAGAGTAAGGAAGATCATCCGGGCTCTTCCTCCTTCATGGGAAGTCAAAGCAACTACCTTGAAGGAACTCAATGACAAGGAGGAGATGGAGCTTATAGGTCTCATTGGGAACTCAAAACCCATGAGATGGAGAGAAAAGCAAGGGAGAAAATGGCTCCCTCCAAGAAGAAAGCTATTGCCTTCAAGAGTCAATCCTCATACTCCGACGAAGACGATGAAGAAGAAGATGACGAAGAGCTCTCACTTCTTGTAAAGAACGTTCGGAGGATGTATAACAAGACAAGGTTCCAAGGTAGAAGGAGATGGCAAAGTGGTAAAGAAGAAAAGAAAATTATTTGTTTCAATTGCCAAAGACCGGGTCACATTGTTGCGGAGTGCCCGGATAAAGTCAAGCCTTCCACCTCCAAGAAGCCTTACAAGAAGAAAGTATTGAAGGCTACATGGGATTCTGAGAGTGAATCCGAGGAGGAACTTAATACCGCCAACATGTGCTTCATGGCTAATGAAAGCACAAGCAAGGTAACCCCTTCCATTTTTTTAATGATGAGCTTTCCATGGATGAATTAGGAGAAGCATTTGTAGAACACTCACATAACTATGACTTTCTTAAGAAAAAGTATTTAAAAATGAAAAAGGAAAATGAGTCTCTTAATCATCATGTTTTTACCCTTACTAAAGAAAAGATGAATTATCTTCTACTTTAGTTTCCACCAAAAAGATTTTGATAACTATAAGATTTCTTGCAAGGGTAAGTTTCCACAAGTGAATGAAAATGAGATTTCCATGCTAAAAGAGAAATTGATTCTCTAGGAGTTGTTTTGAAAAGGTGTGAATTTGATAAGAATAGGCTTGAGGCTATGTTTTCTAAGAAACAAGCCCTTAAGAAACAACCCCATGTTATGCATGCTCATAAATCACAACCTTTACATCATGCCAAACCCCCAAACATGCTCACCCTCCACACACACATCATGCATTCATGTATGGGAAGGTATTTTCATGTACTTTTTGTGGCCGTAAAGATCACTTAGTAAGTTTTGCTATGATAGACTAATGCATCTTATCATAATGTTTGAGTTCGAATACTAACTTTCAAGGACCCAAGAAAATTTGGGTACCAAAGTTAATAAATTTGTTAAATGATGTAGTTACTTTCCAAGGCGCAACGACGTAAAGGATTGTGGTATCTTGATAGTGGTTGCTCAAGGCACATGACTTGGGATATCAACAACTTTGCAACACTATCAAGATACCATGAAGGTGGCACCGTCACCTTCGGAGATGATACCAAGGGTAAAATCATCGGTATTGGTAATGTCAAACTTGGTACATCCCCTTTAATAGAAAATGTTGTTTTAGTTGATGGCCTCAAGCATAATCTCTTGAGTGTTAGTCAACTTTGTGATAAAGGTTTTGATGTTGTTTTTGATAATTTAGCTTGTAAAGTTATTGATAGACTATCCAACACATGTATATTTTCCGGTTTTCGTGAAAGCAATATATTCATGATTGATTTGTCTAATATGTCTTGCAATTGTTGACACTTAAAAAGACAAGATTCTTATTGGTCCGAACAATGTCTAAACTTATTGACATTTACAAAAGACAAATGACAGACGAGCTGAAGACCAGTTTTCACCCATCTCTGAGGGAAGGAAGCAACTTGGACTCCACTGATCCAGCAAGCAGACAGTGAACCCGGATTATTTCTAAACAGACCTCAGCAGGTCTAAAATGCTAGCACTTAGCATTACATGAGCCTAAAGGGATAGCCTCGCCTAAGAGGCTAATATCACTCGACTTCGCCTCGAAGCCATCCAAAGCCTCGCCAGGAAGCTAACTCGCAACTTCGCCACAGAGGACTTCTAGCTCGGCCAAAGGGTTTCTTTCGGACTTCGCCAGAAGATGTCTCTAGCTCCGCTGTAAGTTCAAAGAGGGCATCGCCGCTGCTAGTCTGCTATGGTCAACCTTTGACCAATCAAATCTCCGGATGAGATCGGATCCAATCAGATCAAATCCAATTAAGATCAAATCAGAGATCAAATTTGGCAGTTGATTGCTACAATCTCTTGACTCTCCTAAAACGAGTAAGAAGATCAGGGGAAATCCTCCAACGATATGGAAAGGATCAAGAAGATCAACCGACCTGCCAATTCTAGCTTCGCAGAAGCTGATCTTAGCCTCACAGCAAGGTTACTTTCCGGATTCAAACAGATTCGATTCAATCTGTTTCTATATTTTCAAGGGACGATTATACCCTTGCTCTCCCTATAAATAGCCCGCCAGGGCACAAGAGAGGACGCCGGCACAAGAGAGAAGACTCCACAAGCAGAGGCTTCTTCATAAAGCACCGTGTGCTCTCGAATTCAGAGACTTTTAGAGAATTGCTTTCTCTATCCAGGGTGTTGATACCCTAACATCGTCCTTCTTCTCAAGGAGTCTCCGGAACCAGGCGAGAAGGAATTTCTAACAGAAGGCGATTTTGAGAAGCAGCAAGAGGGTTCTACCAACCTTCTGTTCTCTGATTCCCCGAACCAGGCGAGAAGGGAATCTCATCGCTCGCATCGTCAAAGGGACAAAGTGGTCGCGCGCTGACCAGACTCCTATCGGCACACTTCTCCAGAATCTCTGAGGAGATCTACTTGTAATCTTTTAAGAATACTTGTAATTTAGCTCCTCAACCCTTTTTATTGTAAGTTTTCCCCCTTTGCAAACATAATGGAAAACAAGATGGCGACTCCGCTGGGGAAGAAACTCTCCACTGCCGAGAATCAAGTGTCGCAATACGACGAACAGACCTTCGGGTCTAACTCTGAATTCAGAAAAGCCGGTGCAGCCAGAGCCCCTCTGGCTAAATTCAAGGAAAGTCTCTGCGGAGACAGAAAAGGTTCTCTGCGAACCTACTGCGGTTATTTGACGCAATAAGGAAGCACATCCGCAGTCTGATTCCTTTACTTGTGAGAACTTGGTGGTTCAGTTCGATCAAGGAAGATTCGAAGAAGTCCTCTCTGGGGGTGGCCCAATGCTTCGAGCACGGAAGCATAAGAAAGTGTCCACGACCAAGGTTTCAAAGCAGAAGCCGAAAACAGAATTCTGCCAACACCCCTCAGCCTCGCGTGTGGCTAATCAGGTTCCTTGCGAACCTAAGTCTCCTCTGCCAAGGCGGGTATGGAAGCCTAAACAGAAGTCTCCAACCGAAGCTTCAGGCGTAGCTACGCCTAAATCGCGCCTCTCTCGCGAAGAAAAAGGCAGGATGCCTGTCTGCTCCAATCATAAAGCTACGACAGCAATCATACCGTCGTCCAAATTAAGAGCAGCAATGCCTCGCGCCGGCCTTGTTCTCATGAGCAAAGCTACTGTACCACAGCGTACGCACAGGGTCCATAACCGCGAAGCTGAAGCCAAAGTACTATCTAAGGCTAATTGCCTTCGCAGCAGCATAGCGGGTAAAGCACCACAGCGTGCTCCGCTTTCCAGTGCGTCAAGCACTAAGCTCACGCCTGATGGCGAAGCTAGAACCAAAGCACTATTCAGTGCTAATCCCATCTGCAGGAATAGAAGGAGCAGGACATCGTCCTATGTGCGATCTAAAAGAGCCTTTGCGCTCGATTGCAGAGACCCAACGGGTCTGATTTGAGAAAATCATTGACGGATAGACAAACCTCTTCCCCCTGTTGTCAACAAGTGGGATGTAAGCTGGTGACACTCCACTCGGTCCATTTCCGGCTGGGACCAATCCCCGCCACGCCTCCAAGGACGATGGATCAGTTCCATCACATTCGGCCTCATCCTCCGAGTGGGATTCGGATATCAGTGTAGGGGGAATGTTCGAAGACCTCACTGTCAATATGACCTCAAGCAGTCAATTGGAGCCCGCAGAAGCTGTTGATGAGGAACCATGGGCCCAGCAATTAAACCTCCAGTGGGAAAAGAGATTCGAACTGCGCGAGCCACCTACTGAAGACAAGGTGATGCAGGTCAACCTGGGAAGTCAAGATCATCCCAAGCCCATCTTTATAAGTGAAAGCCTATCACTTACAGAAAGGGAAGAATTGATAATGCTCATAAAAAAGTATATAGATGTCTTCGCATGGAGCTACGAAGATATGCCCGGATTTGATCCACAGGTCGCTATGCACCGTCTAAACATCAAGCCAGTCAAGCAACAACAACGTCGGTTTCGCCCGAACATTATGGAAGCTATTGAAGCCGAAGTTCACAAGCTCATTGCATGTGGCTTCATCCGGGAGGAACAACATCCAGATTGGGTAGCTAACATCGTCCCCGTCCTCAAGAAGAACGGGAAAATATGGATATGCATCGACTACCGTGATCTCAACACGGCCTGTCCTAAAGACGAATTCCCACTGCCCATCACCGACGTCATGATCGACAACACATGCGGGTTCGAAAGAATGTCTTTCATGGACGGCTTTTCAGGATACAACCAGATTAAGATGTATCCCGACGATGAGAAGCATACTTCATTCCAAACACCATTGGGGGTATACTGCTATACTATAATGCCCTTCGGACTGAAGAACGCCGGAGCAACCTACCAGCGGGCAATGAGTATAATCTTCCGCGATCATCTTCGAAAAAACGGTGGAGTGCTACGTCGACGACATTGCCGTCAAAAGCCGCAAAAAGAATGAATATCTTCGCGACCTGAGAGCGATGTTCGACATAATGCGGGCTCATCAACTGAAAATGAACCCGACAAAATCCTTCTTGGGAGTTTCAAGTGGCAAGTTCCTTGGGTTTATTGTCACATCAAAAGGATTCATCTTGACCCAGACAAGGTCAAAGCCATTCAAAGCATGCATCCACCGAGGAACCTCAAAGAGCTTAGAGGCTTGCAAGGCAGACTGGCTTATATTAGAAGATTCATTGCAAATCTCTCAGGCCGCTGCCAACCATTCACCTGACTCATGAAAAAGGGTGCCTCCTTCGTATGGGATCAAGCTTGTCAGGAAGCTTATGAAGACATCAAGAGGTATCTCACAAAACCTCCAGTCTTAGTGGCCCCTACATCAGGAAAATCTTTCTTGCTTTATATAAAAAGCTCTGGATTACTCCCTCGGTGCCCTCCTCGCTCAAAAGGACGACAATGGTCACGAGCAGGCCATTTATTATCTGAGCAGAACTCTCATAGGAGCGGAATCTCGCTACAACCCTATCGAGAAAGAGTGTCTAGCTTTCGTCTTCGCTGTTCAGAAGACATGACATTATTTGGTCGGCCAGACCATACATGTCATCTCCAGAGTAAACCCATTGCGTCTTCTTATGACGAAGCCAGGATCATTGAATTCAAGATTGGCTAAGTGGGCACTTTTATTGTCTCAATACGACATGATCTTCACGCCTCAGAAGGCGGTTAAAGGCCAGGCCCTGCAGAGTTCTTGGCTGCTCATCCAGTTCCGGAGCATTCAAACTTCACGAAGATATCCCTGATGAAGTCTTCGAGTCTTATACAACCTCAGAAGAGGAAGTATGGCAGATGTTCTTTGATGGAGCGTCGCGAATGGGCCCTAAAGGCAAGATTATTGCCGGGAGTGGGGGTTGTGCTTATCTCCCACAGAATCATGTCCTTCCCAGAGCATTTTCTCTGACAGAATCATGCTCCAACAACGTAGCAGAATATAATGCTCTGCTCATCGGTCTTCAACTTGCCCATGGAATGGGGGTACGCTACCTCAAAGCTTATGGCGATTCAAAACTGATCATCAATCAGGTTAAAGGCGAATACGAAGTCCACCATGGGGACTTGGTGCCTTATTACCACACGGCCGTTGAATTGGCCAACCTATTTGAAGGTTTCTACATCGGGCACGTGTCTCGATCTCAGAATACCAAGACGGACGCTCTTGCTGCATTAGCTACAACACTAGCCTTGCCAGCCGACACTGAGTATCACCTCACAGTCGCAACTCGACATCTTGTATGCTCCAAGCATTTGCTAAAAACTCTAGAAGCTATAATGTCTCCACGGATCTTGAACCAAGAGACTGGCGCTTTCCTCATTGACTATGCTTTGCACGGTCTGCTCCCAGACGATCCTAAAGAAGCGGCGTCCGTCAGACGAAGGTCTCTCCGGTTCTACTACGATCCGACTTTGAAGACACTTTACCGTCGTTCATATGACGGTCTCCTCCTCCGTTGCCTTTCTCATTCAGAGGCACAGGGAGCGCTCCAAGAAGCGCACGATGGCATTTGCGACGCTCATCAGCCAGGTCCAAAACTTAAGGACAGGTTGCACAGACTTGGATACTATTGGCCAACTATGATAGCCGATGCCATCCAATATGCACGAAGTGTAAAGCGTGTCAAATCCATGCAGATTTCATACACCAGCCTTCAGAGTTGCTCCACCCGACTGTTGCTTCATGGCCATTTGAAGCATGGGGAATCGATGTCGTAGGGCCAATCAGCCCCTCTTCGACAAAAGGACACCGGTTTATCCTGGCAATAACCGACTACTTTTCAAAGTGGGCGAAAGCTATACCACTGGTTGAAGTCAAAACCTCTAATGTGGTTAAGTTCATCAAGAACCATGTCATCCATCGATTGGTGTCCCTAGGCGGATCATCCACGACAACGGTCCCCAATTCATAAGCCAAGTATTCTATCGGTTCTGCGATAAATACCGAATTCAGAATATGGCTTCAACTGCCTATAATCCCGCCGCTAACGGCTTAACGGAAGCATTCAACAAAATGATCATCAAGCTACTCAAGAAATTCGTCTCCTCAAACAAGCGAGATAGGGACGAAATGCTTGGTGAATGTCTTTGGCCTACCGAACCACGGTTCGGACTCCGACAGACAATACGCCTTTTTCCCTGGTATATGGGTGCGAAGCAGTCATCCCGTTGGAAATCCAGATGCCATCATTGCGAGTCGCTCTGACCACTAAGATCACATTAGAGGACAATGATCGATTGCATCTTCAAGAGCTCGAAGCCCTAGATGAGAAGCGGCTACAAGCTCAACGGCATATTGAGCTATATCAAGCTCGAATCTCAAAAGCCTTTAATAAGAAGGTCAAACAGAGAGTCTTCCAGAAAGGAGACCTGGTTTTAGCTGTCAGACGACCGATGATTATGACGCATAAGACCAAAGGCAAATTTCAGCCTAAATGGGAAGGACCGTTTGTAATAGAAATAGTCTATTCAAACGGAGCATACCGCCTCATGACTTCAGATGGCGACCTACTCATGATGCCGATCAATGGCAAGTTCTTAAAGAAGTATTATCCTTAATCAAGGATCCTTCTCATGATCAAGTTAACACTACACCCCTGATCAAGATCTTCGTGTCCAAAGTACACACAAAGAGAGCCTTTCTCTTCCTCCAAGCGAGATCATACAACCATAAACCAGTAGGAACCTGGCCATACATTGGTTGTCTTAAAGGAGAATCAAGGTTATGCATATATTGACCAGATAATCCGACATCCTTAACGATTAAGGATAGAGGAAAATGTTGGCCTGTAAGCCCAACATAAATCCTCGACAACTCATCATACTGAGGGAATAGCATGGCTAGCCCGACTCAAACGGTAGTTGGTAAAGGCATATCAAACCCGTTGACAGCTGGGGATTTGCTAAAAATCCTAAGGGACCAGTTCCCATTTGATTCCTTCTCCAAAATCACTTACCATTTCTCGTCCATAGAATGGTAATACCACATATGCATTTCGCTGTTACGTTAACATTAAACCTATGACAGTGATTCCCTCGTTTCTCCTGTGAGAACGAGACCTCCAAAATCACTTACCAATTCTCATCCATAGAATGGTAGGGCCACATATACATTTCGCTGTTATGTTAACATTAAACTTATGACAGTGATTCCCTCATTTTTTCCCGTGAAAACGAGACCTTTTCCCAAATTCCATCACCAACTTTGAGCTTGGTGGCGTCTCAATCAGTTATGTCATTGCGACCTCTGAACTGGCAGACAGCTAAGTCTCAATTTTGAGCTTGTTGACATTTACAAAAGACAAGTCTCAACCCCGAGCCCTGTTGACATTTACAAAAGACAGGTCTCGATACTCGTTGACATTTACAAAAGACGAGTATCACCAATTTTTGAAGCTGGTGGCGTCTCAATCAGTTATGTCATTGCGACCTCTGAACTGGCAGACAGCCAAGTCTATTTTGAGCTTGTTGACATTTACAAAAGACAAGTCTCAACCCCGAGCCCTATTGACATTTACAAAAGACAGGCCTCGATACTCGTTGACATTTACAAAAGACGAGTATCACCAATTTTTGAAGCTTGGTGGCGTCTCATTCGGTTATGTCATTGCGACCTCTGAACCAACAGACAGCCGAGTCTCAATTCTGAGCCCTGTTGACATTTACAAGAGACAGGTCTCGATACTTGTTGACATTTACAAAGACAAGTATCACCAACCTTGAGCTTGGTGGCGTCTCAATCGGTTATGTCATTGCGACCTCTGAACCAGCAGACAGCCAAGTCTCAACCTTGAGCCCTGTTGACATTTACAAAAGACAGGCTCGATACTCGTTGACATTTATAAAAGACGAGTATCACAATTTTTGAAGCTTGGTGGCGTCTCATTCGGTTATGTCATTGCGACCTCTGCACAAGCAGACAGCCGAGTCTCAATTCTGAGCCCTGTTGACATTTACAAAAGACAGGTCTCGATACTCGTTGACATTTACAAAAGACGAATATCACCAATTTTGAAGCTTGGTGGCGTCTCGATCGGTTATGTCATTGCGACCTCTGAACCAGCAGACAGCTAAGTTTCAACCTGAGCCCTGTTGACATTTACAAAAGACCGGTCTCATCTTTCGATCCGACAAGGACCGGTTTCGGGCTTGGTGGAGTCTCAACCAGTTATGTCATCGCGACCTCTGAACTGACAGATAGCCAAGTCTCATTATCCAACCCAACAAGAACTATGTTCTCAAGAAATTGCAATACAATTTGGAACCGCAATTCAGAAAGAAGAACAAGATTAGAGATTCGAAAAAAGAAGAAAAATTTTCATTCACTCTAAAAGTATAAAGTACATGGAGCTACAGGCGCACACTGTAAGATCTGAGCCGCTCTCCAAGGAAGTCCAGCCTCGTCCTCTTGTCATCAGCAGCCTGGGCAAGCGCTTGCGACCTCAGCTCGGCCTCATTGAAATCCATTGCCTGGGTCAGACGAGCTTCAACCTCCGCCAAAGTTGCCCTCTGTGACAGTCCCTGCTGTGAGAGCTCTTCATTTTGAGCCTTAAGCTGCTCAAGCCGCGCAGTTTCTTCAAGACGCACCAGTTTAGCCTTAGATAAAATAAGATTTGCTTTCCTGATCATTTCCTCGGGCTTCCCAATCTTGTCTTCAGCGTCAAGAAGAGCACTGGTGGAGACGTTGATCGCACTTCTGACCTCTGCCTGCCTTGTTTCCAAGGATTTCAAGTCAGAAGAGATAGCCTTAGCAGCCTCTTGTGCGGCAAGCCGGGCCTCGTGCTTTTGAGCGACAAGACGCGCAAACCGCTCATCAACTAAAGACTCCAGGTCCGAATAGCGGAGACGGCGCCATTCCTCTACATCCTTCTCAAATTCATCCACCAGGAGTTCCAAAGCAGTAGCCTGGTGATACCCCTCGAAATCCCGAATACTTTCGATGCCACGGGAGAGGACCACCTTTAACTTTGAGAATTGCATAGTTAAGCCCTTCAAAACCAGGTCGATAGTTCGCCCTAAGCCTTTATAAAAGTTATCGACGAGGTCACCTATATAGTCGTTCTCAACCTCAGCCACTTCTGGTAGAGAGGTAACTTCAGAAAAATCCACTGGCCTGGTCGTCACTATCGTGGAAGGAGCAATGGGAACATCAACAGCAGGACAGATTGTCAGGGATTTCTGCGGAGTCTTCATGAAAATCAGTGCGCTAGCCACCGCTGAGGTAGGGCTGACAACCATCTCCTGAACAACAGGCTCAACTACCAGAGTTGGGGAAGTAGGGCTTGTAATCACCCTTAGCTCCACACTTGGCAAAGTTGTCAGCACCTCACTCGTTGATATAGTTGGGAGCGAGGACACCTCCGGAACTGCTCCCCTTTAGTCTCTGGTCCTTCGGCTGACTTGGGCCGATAAGAAGGCAGGTCGCCGTACAGCGCATCCAGCACAGCAGCATCAGCCGTGGTCGAAGCGCTCATGTCACCCCTTGACCCTTTCGGGGAAATCTTCTGGCTCTCTTAAAGCCGATGCATCTTGAGGCCGAACATCTGTAACAAGACCGTGTTTAGACAAGACACAACATGCAATAGAAGCCAAGAGGTCAGGACAATACCAAAGGATGATGTCGCCTCAAATATCTCGTCAGCCACATCAGTCTCCAGGGGCTCCATCGGAAAATTTTTGGCAAAATCAGCATGAATAGCCGGCTCGCATTCGCTTGCCGAGTATCCTGTGGACCACCCAATAGAGCTCGATGCCACAGGACTTCCTTTAGAAGTCCAGCGCCCGAGGGACCAATGTCGGCCACATCACCTCCGGACTCCTCCAGACGGGCAAAAGAACCAGCTTCGGCCATAAGTAAATAGGGGATCATAATGTTCCCCTTGCTCTCCAGCTGCCTCAGCTCCTACAATCAAGAAGAATTGATAATAGTCAATGGGAAAACACACAAAAAGGCGTATTATATGGACGGGGTTAATCTTACCCAGACCCGGAGCGAATTCACCGCTAGTCGGTTCAGCAACCGACGGTTCAGCCGCTAATGGGGCAGCAGGAGGAATCGCTGTAGAGGGATGACCCTCTACGACAATCGTAGGAGCTTGGCGGCGGGGCTTCTTCGCCAACGATTTCCTACGAGAGCTACCTGCCCGCTTTCTTTTGAAGTGGACTTCAGAATCCTCTTCCTCCACTTCTTCTACACAATGACGGGGAGTCGTCCCCATCACACCAGAGCCAGTTGCAGAGTCTCAGCCCCCGCTCCCACCTCGAAGCGAGGACTCTCGGCATCTGAGGCCTCGCTGTCTTCCACAGCAACAAACTCCTCTATACCTGGGGTGCAAACCCTTTTGCCCTCCCTTTTCTCAGAGGCCTTCTGCCTCAGCCGTTGAGAAATTAACTTCACACCAGAACTGTTCACCTTGAATTCGAGAGGTGTGGAGTTGGAAGTGGCATACCACTGACAGAAGCACAGGGTCATTAGAAGATTGGGATTCTTCCACGGCGTATGCAGCGCCCCAGTACCGCCTGCAGTAAAGAATCGCCAGGCACGGGCCCCATCAATAAGGCTCCCCATGAAAGCCAGATTGAGATTCGGGTTGCCCATATACAGTTGGTCATATCCAAACTGTCGAGCAAACCGACTTGGGATGTAAGGCTCCAAGTAGCAGCTATCCCTGCTCCGGTACAATAGATGTGAAGGCCGGATACTGACCAGCCACTCAAAAATTCCCCGGCTCAGGACGAATGCCCCTCCCCGCATCTTTGAACTCTTCCCCATAGCCTACACCCCGAATACGGGAAAACAGCGGAAGAGACTATAAACGTCATAGCAACGTACTAATTTACGGGCCTCAGCCACGTAAGTCTTCTGCCATGAGCATCCTTCGAATCGGCGGAGGAGCGCCATTCGAACATCTTGCGGGGGATCCTCTCCAGCTTCGATTAGAGAAGGACAATGCAAGGCGAACCACGCCATCAAGTAAGTATACGGCAAACCTATTCTGGGGTTAGGTCCGTCGCGGGGCGAAATGGTCCCCTTTCCATGCTTTGTCGTTGGTGGCTGCAAAAAGCCTCCGTCAATGCACGAAGGCCTCTCTGGATACAGACACCATGGCCGAAAGAAGTCCCAGAGGGCGACCATGAACCAAACGAACAGCGGGCAGCAAGACATTCGGATGAACGATGTCACCCGAAGAAGACGACACCACACATCTCTTCAGCCAGACTGTTAGGAAAAACCAGCCAGAAGCACCTTCGGGACATCGGCCTGCGAGCTTGATGATGGAAGCTTCGAAGAACATCACCCTGTTCATAGAGGCCATTGTCTTCCTTCACAAACTAGATCCCCTTGGGAGTGCTTTTGAATCCGGTCAAAGATGTCTTCATCAGCAACTCCGCAATGTGCTGCCTCAGGAGCATTCTCCATATCTGGGAACAAATAGTCTCCCCAGCTTTTCAAGCTAAAGAGGTTCCCTTACTGCCCCCATGCATACTGGAGCAAATATACAAGTGGCACATTAACTCCCTATAGGTCTCGAACAAGGTAGGCTCCTGCTTCTCTAGAAGAGCAATTCTGCCTCGCACGGGAAGTATTCTTCATAAGGGAGAGACCCGAAAGGCAAAGCAGAGACTTCCCACATCTCATGGAAGGCCATACCCAACTCACCGACAGGGGTGAAGAAAGTCCCCGAAGCTGGGCAATACAATTCAAAGATAGCGTAGAAGCACGCCACGTTCATCTCAATACCGTGGCAGGTCGCCCTGACGGCCTCGTAGAGGTTCAGCCTCTCCAAATCCTCCGCGAAATGAGAAGGATGTAAATAGTCAAATCCACCCACCATGCCTTCG
The DNA here is from genome assembly GCA_038442645.1 of Agave tequilana. NCBI lineage: Eukaryota > Viridiplantae > Streptophyta > Magnoliopsida > Asparagales > Asparagaceae > Agave > Agave tequilana. The sequence continues at coordinate 151,953 of JAVJIF010032311.1, forward strand.
GAGGGTGAATCCAGCCTGGAGCCCTGAAATCAGTGGCCGGGTAGTTCCCATTAACCTTGAAAGAATTGGTTGCCAAAGGTCAACGCCACTGCAGGATTTTCTCCAACTGGGATCTCTCGTGACACATTCTCAGGATGCAGGCCATTATGCAATGAGGAGGCCCCGCTCTTGCATAACCATGAGATTGAAGCATCAATTTTTCTATGTGAACAGAGTCGGTACTCCGGCTCACTTCCCACGACATCTTCCGAGCCTGCGTCACGCACTCGAAGGAAGACAAAGAAAAATGGCGCCTGTTGGACGGAAGGTAGAACCTCTCGCCATCCAACTAGAAAATCCACTGCCCTTCCCCTGCATATAATGGTGGTCAGGGTCTGGTACGGCATCCCCGAACATGAAATCAGGCTTCCTATAAAATCGACGGTCGACATCTTCAAGGGGAGCTGTGGTCAGGATACTCCTCGTGGTATATTGATCACCGCTATGAATAAGCGTGTCTTTGACGAGAGAACTCCGCTCACTGAACAGAGAAGCCTGCCCTTGAAATTGCAAGCTGATATTGCCATCCGATCCCATGGTCATCCCGAACAGGTTGTTTAAAGGACTAGGAGTATAGTGTACTGTAGAACAAAGAGAAACTATGATTAGTTCATCAGCCGAAAGAGGGCTAAAATCAGAACGCAAAATTTGACAAGGCATAGCCTCGCCCTCTGAGTAAGGATTGGCCAAACAAATAGCTTCGTCCCGAAGCTTAGCTTCGTAGCTGCAGTGTAACTCTGCCTTCCACACGAGGACAGGATGCAGGAAAACATCCAAGTGTTAGCTTAGCTTCGAACAACAGGATATGACAAAACCTCGAAGGATAACTTCGTCAGAAGGGCATTACGGTCCTTTTCTGTCAAATATCAAAGGACAACTTCGCATCCTGTCATTCAACAGGATGTGAACCGCCTAAAAGTTAACTTCGCTTGGAAGCTTGAGGAAGAACTCTTCAGTTCTTGGATTCCCGATCAAGAAATCAAGGTAAAATCAGGGAATTGGACTCATGTTGGATTTATCCAAGGATAGCCAGAAGTCGGCCTTAAAAGAGAGACGACAGTCTCTAATCAAAAGGGAAAGTTTCCTACCGGCGATTGGTCGTTCGATGACGGAGGAGGAGAAGGACCCTCCGCTGCAGAAATTGCCACTTCTTTTCCCGCTCGTCTCTTGGGCGCCATTGAAGAACTATGGAAGTTCTTGAATTCTTGAAGAAGAAAGAGGAAGAAGAAGAGTCAAAGGTCTTTAAAAAATTTCAAGTAAAGAGATCTGCTCTTTCTCAGCCCGATCGGGCTTTTATAGGCCAATCAGCGCCTGAAACGACGCCTCGAAACAGTGCAGACTATCGTTTCAAATTAATTTGAAACACCGCCTAAAGCGCCTTCCCGAGAAGCGCTGATTCAGCCACTAAGGCTTAACCTCGCCAATGAGCCGAAGTGCGGACTTCGCACAAGTTCATCAAGAACTTCGCCAAAAAGGTTGCCTTAGCCCACTAAAGGCACAGTTCGCCGATATGCCAGCATCATGCGAAGCTCATTCAAAAAGGACCCTGTCCTTAACTCTGCACAAAGTTTAGTCCCGCTATGGCCAAAATTCTCAATGAAGGCAGGCAAAAATCAGATGAGCAGAAGATAAACTTTCATTGATTTAAAAGGAAAGGTACATTGATACTACATCAAGGTTTTGTTTCATACAACAGATTCAGTTGCTCAGCAAGATCATTGCGCAAAAGGCATACAAGTGGTTTTATCTGCTTCCAGACCAGACCAACTGGACACGAAAGGCCTTCTTCTTGCACAAGGCCGTAACTAGTTGTGCCACGAGGACACGGCCATAATTCTCCACAAAAATGGTACATTTTATCACCAGGAAGCTGGATCACCTTTGATGAAAATTGGCAATGAACTTATCACCGCCAACACGATAGATCACCTATAATGGGAATTGGCAGTGATGTCAGTGATCTCACAGGTGTGACATCCGCCTTCCGAAGTGGATCATCTCGGATAAGCGGCTACCAGCCTCACCTCAGAATGAATCCTCTTGGATAAGAGGCTGCCAATAGTGTAGCACCCCATCCTCAGAATACGTACTCAGATGCGTATCCTGGTTTGTTAAACACTTTTATTTTTTTCTCTTATTTATTTCTCTTACAATGAAAGTACTACATGATTTGATCTCTCTGGTAATCCGATTGGGTCAAATTTAGTTTTAAACACTATTTCCCAATATTCTAGATTTTTCATGATTTTTCAGATTTTTTCTGAATTATTTTTATAAACACCCTAAAATCGGCGGGATAATCGGTACCGCTGATTTATTCCTGGATTTTTATTTACAAGGGGTCAAATTTTGAGAAACGCTTTCACATATCTACTTAGAATAATATTTACCATCTTAATTCATTTTTTGGGGAATTTTCAAAATTTAACAGATTTCTGCCAGATTTGGCGTCGACCGATATTGACGGCCGATTCCAGGATTTTAATTTAAAAACTATAAAGAATTTCTTGAAACGAATTTCATCATGATTCTTAGAATAATATCTCTGATTTTTGAAAATTTTTGCGGGTCGTTCCGAGATACTTGATTTTCGGACGATTTCGGTATTTTTCCGAAAGTTTTCCGCATCCGCAACCGAATCCCGGGAATCCGCCACTCTAATTATTTTTCCATTTTCTTTTCGAGAAAATATCTTCCTTTTTCATTTTCTTTTCCTTTTTTTTTTTCCTTTCCTTCCACCAAATTCTCCAACCTTCTCCATTCTTCCATTATCTTCTACAACTTTCACCAAAAATATCTCCTTTCCTCCAAAAATATCTTCTCCAAAATATCCAACTCTCTCCCATCACCATGGCCGGCCAAAGAGAGGGACACCTCACCCTCTCCATTTGACAAAAAACCCCTCTCTAAATATTTATTTACATCACCTTCACAAATCCAATTCCTATATAAACCTTTCGTTCTTCATTTCACTTCATTTTTTTCTTCACCAACACCTAACCACCACCAACTCTTCCTTCATCTCCACCACAACCACAACTACTACAACTTCTCTAACTCTCTACCTTCATCTTCTTCCTCCTCCATCTCCATTCAAACCACCACAACTTCAATAACTCCACCAAAGTCTCCACCTTCTCCTTTACTTTTTCCAAAATACCACTACAACAAAACCTTCCACAAAACCACCACCCCATCTTCTTCTCAAGGGCCGGCCACCTCCTTTGGATTGGGGGCCGAGCTCTTCTTCGTCGGTAACATCTCCGGTGATTATTCCGGTAATCGTTTACGATTATTCCGGTAATCATTCCGGTGACGATTACGACGACAACACTAACGACACCACCACCATATTTTTAAACCTTTTTCATCACCATCATCTCTACCAATTTCACCACCATCTTCACTTCCCATCAAGTTCACCATCACAACACCACCTTCATCTCACTACTTCCTTTACTTTCTTTTAACTACTCCACCAAATCCATCTTCTTTACCAAATACCACCACCACCAACAAAATCATCTTCCCTTTCCTCTCCTCCTCCCTCTCCTTGGGGCCGGCCACTCCTAGGCCACCACCAAGGGGTGGCGCACCACCTTAGGGCCGGCGGCCACCCAAAGGCCAAGCCCCCTTCCTTTGCTCGCTTGGTATTTTTCCTCTCCGGGGAATCGGACGCGCAAAGCTTCAAAGTGACGTTTAGGCGAGTGATTTTCCTCGCCAGAAAATAGACTTGTATTAAATCATTATTATGTTGTCTTTGATATCAGTGCGATGTGGTTGTATGGGTGTGTGTGTTGTAATCTGTGGGCATGTCTTCATTTGAACCAGACTGATATACTGTAATGCTTGTAATAAGATAGAACAACTCGTGCGGACCATTCAGCCTCCGGTCTCTCACTATCTCGAAAGAGAAGTGATTGGGATCGTCAGGTTTCTCAGCACCGCCTCCAGACCATTCAGCCTCCGGTCTCTCACTATCTCGAAAGAGAAGTGATTGGGACCGTCAGGTTTTTCAGCTATCTGGTAAGCATACTTAGCGCTCAGTGCTTTACCACTAGATTCGTCTAGGCAAGACGCTGCTGGATTTACTACTCGCACTTTACGCCGAGTTGTCCCGGTAATTTGCCAGACGCTCCAGTGTTAAACATGTTAGCTATCTGTGCCTCCAGCTTGCTTAAGCTCCACTCGATTATGCTCAGCTACTACCTGATAATTGCCCCTTGTTATTACATGACTTGTCACTTGACGAATATCACCCTTGTCATGCTATCACTTGACACCCGGCACGATACACTTGACTCTTATAATTATCACGACAACGGGAATGATGACCTGACATCTTGATTTCTTTATAGTACTTACTGTACTCCTGAGATACATGTATTCCTGACTTATTCCTGCTCGTTCCGGAATCTGATAAATGCATAATAAATCATAAAAAGGAACAACTTGCATCGGGTCGGGGGAAACTCGCGGCTATCAATACATGTTCGTGTTTACAGTGGTATTAGGCATGTTGTGCAACTAAAACTTCCGGTCTGACCTGTGGGCCTCCAGGGGACCGAGGGGAGAGCTGGCTCCCTCCTTCCGTACCATCTTGATAAGGGCATCCATAAGACCCTCCTGAATCGCCTTGCGGTAGGTTCCGTCACCAAGCAACGGAACATCCTGGGCGTGGTGGCCCGGGTATGCACGGGACCCACTGTAAACATTGTTCGTTGATACCCCCGCTGGTTTCCAATAACAGCCTCAACCTACTCAGATGTAGTTGTATGTGCGTTAGGACGCTATCGCACATACCTAGACATATGAGTAGGATGAGTAATAAGATTAGCATTAAAAGTGATAATATCGATGTATTCAGGTTTTTCCATTTATAATGCGTTGTACCTCCTTTACACGCTAGTTATTCATAATGCTATATCAACTCTCATACACTTATCTCTTATGCCACTTGGCTGTAACCTGAACATTTGTTGGGAGGTTCTGACTCCTGAATTTGTATGTTCAGGTTCTGAAGCTGGATTGAAGTGGAGCCCTCCACCGAAGATCAAGTTTTCCTCTCAGAGCAGGCTGACTAATCTTGGTCCCTTTCGTACTCGAATCTTCCTTTCAGCTTACGGGATTTCCTTCAGCTCGTGAGCATCTTGTATTCATATTGTAAATTTTACTTTTGTACCTGGCTGTGATATACGATACATGTAATAGTATATCACACTCTGTGATAACTTTGTAAATTGTACTCCTTATGTTGGCATGTGTATAAATACTACGTATTGTGGTACTGTGATTCTTGCCTGTACTGATGCTTAGCGTATATACGTAAGGGTACTTATGACCTGCGGTAATACGTCGCAAAATGTCTCCGTACCTCGGGATCGGGGCGTACAGGTTGGTATCAGAGCCTAGGCTCTCACACCTACAGTACAATCAAGCAGCAAATTAATGGAATATTAATTTGCAATTGCTATACATGAGTCTCGGTTATACAATCCAACTACAATGTACAAAGTTATCTATTCCTTCTTGACTCCTTCCCCTATGTCCTAAAATCCTTCTATCTTTTCAGTTTCCAGTCATCTTTTACCACATAAATATGGATAGAAGGACGGGTCGTAACAGCTCCGGACAATTACAAAATGGACCACGGGAGAGAATGCTGAATTCTGAGGGTTATCCAGAATATGATAGAGAATCAACAAAAGCAAACAGAACTCCTTCGGTAAGAGTTAACAACTCCTAAGGAACAAAGGCCGGGAAACGTGTATCAGACTTCAGGCGGTTGCAGCCGGCAATATTCACAGGAGGAGAGAGACCACTAGATACCGAACAATGGCTGATCGACACCACAGACTCTTGAATGCAGCCCAGGTCCCAAAAGAAAATCAGGTAGAGGTTGCAAGATTCAACTAAAAGATGTAGCAGGACCTGGTGGCTAGCTGAAGAAGCAAGACTGGAGAAATCTATCACTTGGGACCAGTTTTCTAAGAGCTTTTATAATAGATTCTTCCTGCCACAGCTCAGAAAGAGATGGAAGAACAGTTCATCCGACTTCAGCAATGGAACCGGTCTGTGATGAGTATGCCGCTGAGTTCTTAAGACTTAGCCGTTTTGCTTCAATATGGTGACTGATGAGAGAAGCGGGCAAGTAGATTCCAACAGGGCTTACAAATGGATATTCAAGTCCTTTTGATTCCTCAACAGCTGAAAACATATGCCCAGGTCCTCACTATAGCTAGGGAGGTGGAGCGAGGACTGGAGAAAAAGAAACTTAAACTGATAAAGAACCAGGCCATGAAAAGGCCACTTCCACAAAATGGGGAGAGGAGGTCCATTAAGAGCTGCAAAAGTTCCGACAATGAGACGACCATTTCGACCAGCCCCCTTCCAGATAACCCAATCATTTCCTTTTTGTAATTATTGCCAGAAACCAGGTCACTCTCAACAAAATTGCGTGTAGGGCAATGATTATGCCTGGTATGTGGTTCCAGTGACCAAACAATAGAAGGCTGTCCCCTAAAAGGATAGGAATAGTGAACCAAGCCTTGCCAGCACCACCAATACCAAATGGACAGAGGAACCAGGGACCAATGGCTAGAAGGCCCCTCCCGCTCCCCAACAGCAAGTTTCCGCCCAGTCCAAAGGGGAGTTAGGACTGCAGCAGGTCGCGGAAGGGGACAAGCCTACAACTTGACAGCGGAAGAGGCTGAGACTTCTGAAGAGGTGGTAACAGGTAAGATCAGGGTACACTCAAAACCTGTTCTAGCCCTCTTTGATTCGGGTGCTTCTCATTGTTACATATCAGATCATTTTATTGCCTTGCATTGTATACCTGTTAAGTCTTAGACCACCAATGGGAGATTAGCACAGGGGAGTGGGGTAGTCATCTCCTTAAATTTGTATCAATTGCCTGTAGAAATATGTAACAAAACATTGCCATAGATATGCTCGTACTAGATACCAAAGGGTACGACGTAATCTTAGGCATGACCTTGCCTCAGCAAATACTATGCGGTTATTGATTGTCGAAATAAGAAAATTAATTTCAGAATCCACTTCAGCCTGAATTTCAATTTGACGGGGAACTTAAGTCTGTCAAGAGAAAAACTCAGATGACTACTACCGAGATTCGGAAGAAGGAAGTACCGGTTGGGATGAATCCTAGAAGTGTTTGCTGAAAATCTCAGGACTCCCACTGACAGAATGGTTGAGTTCTCCATTGATACTATTCCAGGCACAGTTCCAATATCCAAAGCTCCGTACAGAATGGCACCCACTGAGTTAGAGATTCTAAAGAAATAGCTACAAGAATACTCTGATAAGGGGTTATTTAGGCTGAGTACTTCACCATGGGGAGCTCCAGTGCTATTGGCAAACAAAAAGGATGGTGGTAAATGGTTATGTATAGACTATAGAGAATTGAACAAAGTTACCATTAAGAATAAGTATCCCTTACCAAGAATTGATGATCTTTTTGATCAACTTCATGGAGCCTGAGTCTTTTCTAAATTAGATTTACAATCGGGTTATCATCAGCTAAAAGTAAAGAAAGAAGATATTCAAAGACAGCATTCAGGACTCGTTATGGCCATTATCAGTTTCTAGTCATGCCCTTCGGAGTTACAATGCCCCTACAGTCTTTTGGATTTGATGAACAGAGTGTTCTCACCCTATTTGGATCAATTTGTAGTTGTATTTATAGATGATATCTTAATATATTCCAAGAATGACAGAGAGCATGCAGAACACTTGAGGACAGTATTACAGACTCTCCAGCAGGAACAATCATGCTAAGCGGAGCAAGTGTGACTTCTGGTTAGACTGTATAGCTTTCCTTGGACATATGATTTCAGAAGAAGGAATTTCAGTTGACCCTAGCAAAATCCAAGCAGTAAAGGACCGGCCAATCCAAAGATAGTAACAGAAATTAAGAGTTTTATTGGATTAGCTGGATATTACCGGCGTTTTGTCCGAGATTTCTCTAAGATCGCAGCCCCGTTAACACAAGCTCACCCAAAAAGGAGAAAAGTATATATGGACAGAGGAATGTACTGCAGCATTTGAACAATTAAAGAAAAGACTAATTACAGCTCCAGTCTTGAGGACTCCCTCAGG